>WYDI02013476.1:52482-108044 GCA_009867235.2 Psittacus erithacus
AGAGGGGAGATTGAGATGAGCTCTTAGGCAGAAGTTCTTCCCTGTGAGGGTGGTGAGGCCCTGGCACAGGTTGCCCAAAGAAGCTGTGGCTGTGGAAGGTGTCTGTGCCCATGCAGGGAAGATGAACTTTAAGGGCCCTTCCAACCTTAACCATTCTATGATACTGCCTGTGGGACATGGTAATGTCTTATTTCTTTGTTAAATAAACTTTTTCTGTGCCAGACAAGTACTGGGGCTGTATTGAGCCCAGGGCCAACTTGAATCATACCTGGACTGTCTAGACAAAACTGAACCCACACACCATCTCATGAAGGCTCTTTTTTCTTTGTGAATAGCTAGACCAGAATACAATTCTAGAGTCCTCGGTATCATTTTTTAGTATTTTAATCACAAACCCCTGTATCTCCCTAAAAGTGGCACTGAGCCAAAGGGTCCTAAGCCCCAAGTTCTGTGCACAGCCTCAGCAGCATCCTATTTCCCACATCAGAGAAGAGAATGAAGAGGCTCAGTCAAATAAATTCTCTATTCAAGCAAATCAGGCAATCCAAATAAAATGTGTGATTTATGAATTTCCACAGCCTACAGGCACAAAATCGCAAAAAAAAGGGATATTTCATTAGCCAGCCTGTGCTTGGTATTTGAATGAAAATGCTACAAAGACATTTTATTTATTTTTCCTTACAACTCAGATTTCATGCTAGCATGAATACCCATATTTCCTCTTTATCTGCATTATTGTGGGTTGCTGTGTGGACTGTTGTTACTTCATTTTGTTGCTCCCAGAGACATCAGTTCAGTCTGAACCCTATTAAGTACTGCTGACAAGAACTGAACAATAAACAAACAGGAATAATAAATTCATTGAGACATTACCTCCTTCAAGCCACGGCAAAACCTTTCAAATACCCGTTTCATGTTGCCACCCTTCTCCATGGAGATCACCCTGGTGTGGTCCTCTTCATTAATCCAGATGAGAAATGTCTTGTCATTGTTATGCCTGGTTGGGGTGAGGGGAGGGAAACAGTATCTTTAAAAAGACAGGCACTGAAAAGTAGTTCTCAGTATCCTTAGTTTTATCGCAGTCTTTCGGGGCTGTGGAGAGGTTAAGCATGTCAAAATAATGTTCTTGAGAGTTAGGCATCTGAGCTGCTTTGACAGTTGGGTCCCCTGTGCCATGAGGGGCATTACATGGGTTTTTGGGCACAGCAAGAAGGGCAGTTTTTCTGATCACATCATGCTGCTGTGGTGCTGAGTGAGGAAAAATGTGTTGTCCTCTATCACAAGTGCAGTTGGGGGTGCAGCAATGGGAGAAGCCGGGCTTTGCATCCTCTGTCACTAGGGATGGTTTTTATTGCTTTCAGAAAGCTGTACAGCTAGGGCACAAACCTAACAGTAACATGCTGCTGGGGGCCAAGCAATATGTCCTTACTTCATTGTATTCTTCCCTAAATCAAATCCCAGTGCCCTCTCTATGACTTGGTAGCAGTGGATTGCCACATCAGTCAGGCTACATGTCTGAGGATGGCAGCTGCACGTTGCTTGTAGACAGCACATTAGCAATGCTGGCTTGTCAGTCAAGATCAAAATGCCTGAAGATATTCACTTGCTCCAAGTAGATCAGCTGTGGTTAGGTTTATTAAGTGCTGGGTCACACCTGAGGTCAGTTCTGATTTTTCCTCTACTTTCTCTGTTTCCTACTACATACAGCCTTTCTACTGCACATAGAAGGTGATTGATGGCATCAGACTCATTTGTGCAAACAGTGGAATATTATGAGGTTTGAAACACATGAAACTTGGAAGATCACGTTCACCCATAGCCTGACTTGGAGCTGGTACTTGGAGTTTGCCAATGTAATACTGAGGAGGTGTAAACATCCTGTGGTGTGACATTATGGTCACCCAAGGTCCTGTTACCCTGTCTTCAGTCACGTACAAATGTTCAGGGGAGGGTTTTCCAAATAGTCTGAGGTTAGTCTGACCCAGCTCCTTTCTTTGATTGTGTAATTCTCCCCATTGCTTTAAGGAACATGGAGGGAGGCCATGCTGAGCACATTTAAACTGTGCCATGAGCACCATTGAGGTCAACAGGAATAGTCCTGCAGCCCGTAAAAAAGACAGAATCACAGTATAAGCAAAATAATGTACTGTTTTTGACAAGTTTTTGCAAGAGAAAGGCAGGTTTTATAAATGTGGCTTGCTGAAATACTTTGCAATCATGCCAGATTTTTTCCTGTCTGCCTGATATTTCGCATGTAAAACAAGCCAAAATCTAACCTGTTTTATTCAGGAGATCCCTGGGTAGCAATTGTATTGTTGGTACTGCTGATTTTTTGTTCATAAAGGCAGTGAATGGGATGCCTCGGCTTTATCCTTTTTCTCAGGTTTAGGCGGGGACCAGGGAACTAAGCTGAAGCTTATTGAAATAAAAAAATCCTCACAGGTTTCCAGCAGGTTCTCAGGTTTCATGGGTGATCAGCTTTTACAGCGCCTGCTCCCTGGCAGAAATCATGTTTAGCTCATCACAGTAATACTGCCTGTGCTTCTGAACATGAGACAGTATTGTCAGACACTGCTTGGAGAGCAGCTGATTTTTTTTTCTACATAAAGTCCTGTCCTTTCTGAAAGTCTTGAGCCTGCGTAGGGCAGGGAGATATGCCAGGTGATTCCTTAAAATCCTTTTTAGCCATATTTTTACAATTAAAGCACTGATAATGCCTGGAAGTATACCAGGGTAGACACATGCTATGCACCGCACAGCTGCCCCATCCTCTGCTCTGATCTCAGAGCTATTACCGCTTTCTTTCCACAGAAAATAATGTATTTGGGCACAAAATACCTCAAGTGTGCTGTGAAAGTAGAAGCAGACCTAGAACAAAATAGGAGATTTAACTTTTGTATCTCCCATTTGTCCAGTTCTTTTGGAAAGAAAGGGTTACTTTCAGCTCTGGGAATTAAAATGACACCTCATGGAGGTTAGGAATTTGCTATGCAGTGTCCTGCAGCTGTATGGCCAGTGGTTCCTAGGTGACAGCGTGTCTACGATCTAGTGTTAGAGCTGCTTTCGTAACCTCCTGAGGTTAGGGTTAGGGTGAGAGTGACTCATGAGCTCTTTCCCAAATCAAATTTTTATTTAGAAACAGAAAAAATTGAGATAAAAGCCCAAAGAAGGAGCCACACCTATGATGCTGTGTCCTGTGCATGATATTAGTGATGGCTTCTTGCATATAAAGGTTTTTACCCATTCTGTTGTTCGCTAATGTATTTTGCTTGGTTGCTTGCTTGGGCTTTGGTTAGGGCTTTTTCCCCCCAAAATTAAGCGAGAAAACTTTTTAAAAAGCAAACTGAACATTCTGTGAGTATAGGGACAGAGTGGCTGCAAGGTTAGGACAAGTAAGGAGATTTGTAACACAATCTTTAAAACGCGATGCAAGCTTCTGCACGTCACACAACATACCAGATTCCTCTGGCATCTGGCCAGTCACGTGCCATCCCAGCACATGTTAGCAAAGGGGACACTGGCTTATCAAAGAGAAAGTGATCCTGGACACCAAAATGGGGACAAACGGAAAGAGAAAGAGAGAGAGAAAACAAAACAAAATTCAAGTTCATTTAAGGAAGCAGTATAACATTTTCTAATGCAATTTAAGTGAAGGCAGTCAGCCTACAAGTAAATCACATAGTACAGCATGTGAATCTGATTCTTTTTTCTGTAAACTAAAAGCGCTTTACCCAGTGATTTTCTTGCATCTTGCAGGTTCTCACTGACATTGGTAATATGACCATGTTTTGCCAAAAACATTTTTCAAATGTGCAGAGGAATGGGAGGTTGGGACCTCATACCACATAAACATACCAAAGGGTACTCTGCAGGGGCCTGACTGCTACCAGCAGAGATGTTTTCTGCAAACAGACATGTTTCAGGATAGGAGAAGGCAATGAGTTCTTAATGGTTGGGGGAATTTAAAAAAAAAAACAAAAAACAACAACAAATTAAAAATGCTAGTTCTGAAAAGATACTTCTCCAGCTCAGAGATTTAGCAATTTATTCTGAGCGTGAAGTCAAGGTAAGAATTAAGTCAGTGCTCAGCTTGACCTTTTGGAATAACAGACTTGTTCTGTTCCATAACAGAGGTGCTATTTCTGATTTAATAAATGTAGCATTTGCTGTGACACTGCCTTGCCACATTCCAGGTAATTTAGATTCTTATTTTTTTAACTGGGCTATTTTTTTCCCAAAGCCAATAAATATTTGATTTTCTTGTGTGTGCTGAAAAATCATTAGTTCTTAATTCATCACATACTGCGCTATCAAATGTTATATGGGGGTTTTGTTGGATTTTCATTTATTTGTTTTTTAAATCTAGAGTTTAATTGAGAATAGTGAGGCAAGCTATGCAGAATAAATATGACATGGTAGACAAGTTGATATGCTTTACTTTTTTTTTCCTGTTAGAAGAGAATTTTTGGTGTTCATCTTTTAATATCCTGTGATTGACTGAGTGCAGCCAGACAGTTTTTGTTTGAAAGAAAACTTCCTCATCTTGCAAGAAAACATCTGAGTGCTGTTACTTTCCCTTTAATGTGTGTGGTTCAAATCTGCAAAGTGCCAAATACCTTTCGTGCTGAATGCCATTCAGGTAGCACTGATTTGTTATTATCAAGATCAAATGGTGCTTATTAAAGGCTGGCAGAAAACATGACACCATGGAGGTTCAAGGTCCTAAAGTACTTGAAGAGGTAAGCAATGGTATGAGTTAAAGACAGAATCTGAAGCTACAACATTCGATGCCCTGACATTTGCATTAACATAAAAATAAAAAAAAACAAGGTAAAATTCTGAATTAGTGAAACCTATTCCACTTCCCAAAGGACTTAACCTTAAACCATGACGGAATTATATTCTCCATGCTCCTATTTCAGCCTCTGCTTTCTGAGGAGCTCTCTCCTGCTGAAAAAGGCAATAAAATAAAACCTACAATAGGTCGTCAACATCTCGTCAATAAACATATTACCAAGGACATTCAATTAAAAAAGTTACTGACCTTACATAAATTCTTAACTCCTGGTTAATCCAGACTGTGACACCTAGTTCCAAGGTTATAAATAGTTATGTTACTTCATCAGCTCCCTTTTGGTTGATGTTATGGATTAATGTGCCATGAATATAGCTAACAGGGTACAGCCATTCCTTTGGATATTTAAAATGCACATTCAACGTTTGTTTGACATGTCACATGCTGTGACAAAATCCATGATGAAAATCCTTGTCTTTCCATCTGTGTGACAATGAAAACTCTTGTTATGGGCCTGATCCTTCAAGTCCTGAAAAACAGTTACAGGACTGGGGAAAGGTCACCTGGGTGCAGTTGGCTACAGCCATTTTGGGGAACTTAGAGTTAGTGTAGTTTTGACAGAAATTACAGCCAAAGCCCCCCCCCCAACAGTCTAGAATACAGATAATAAGTAATGTTTATCTCAGTGTAATATTTTCAGTTAGGATGGTTATTAATATAGAAAATATCAGTCTTTCCTCAAGGAAATGACCAAGATAAAATCCTGAATTTACATCATTATTTGTCTAAAGTGGTGGCAACAGCCATGTGTGTTTGATTTGACACAGATCTTCCTATCTGGAATATAAGTCTACATTTCAGACCTGTACAGCTAGGTACTTAACCAAAATATAGACCCTGGATGATTTGTTACTGCATTAAAAATATTGATAGGCCATTAACTACTGGGTTAATACTGTGATTATCCTCCTTACCCACACAGGAAAGCATGTGCCCCAAAGGAAGAACGAAGGTTAAGATAAGTGAGAGTAAATGAAGGTGGTGTCAGCCTTGGAGCTATACTTACGTCAATAAGCTGCTGCTGGTCCCTCTCAGACATGCTGGTCAAGCTATAGTACTTGCCACAGAGGTCTCCTTTCAGCCCAGCAAGCGCAGTGACCACAACATTCTCCACCTCTCTCCGCTCTGCCCTGGTGCAGGCAGGAGGAAGGCTGAGACCCCGAATGCTGCGGCCAGTTCGTACCCGCGACGAAAGGACATAGCGCTCATCAAATTGACCGTGGGTGATCTGGAGGAAGAATGAATAATTAGTTCACACACATCCCCCCATCTTGTAGTTCACCATTAAAAAACAGAAGGGCATCTTTCTGCCCATGATGAGCTCTCCATGAGATCACAAATACTCAGAATATCAGGAGTCCCTCAGAGTTTTAGACACCAGGAGGTCTCTTTAGGAACAACATGTTTCTTTGACAGAATGAATGTGGCAGAGTAACCAGCAGTGGTCCAAAAATATAAAGGAATTTTCATGGCTTTGGAAATATGGATATGGGAGAGGCAGGGGGGCCAGGTAAGGAAGATTCTTTGAAAGAGGAAAGAATAAAAAGGTGCTAAAACATGGTGTAGTTGAACTATGAAGGAAAGACTAATCAGCAAGCAAGGTGTTAAGGTTTTATCATGTTTATGTGGGCATATTGGAGTCAATTTCTATTTTTATTCCAAGTCTTAGACACATGGTTATTTCCCAGCTTATGCACAGACCCAGTGCCAAGGGAGACTGTGGCCCAGCCGCTTAGTAGGGACTGTAGGGACAGAACCACCTGCTAGGAACAAGGTAAGGATGCAGCTGTCTTGCTGATAGGGCCATGAGTGGCATCCCTCTTCTCTTAACCCTAAACTTAGTGCCTTTGGAGTTGGATCAGGAAAAAGAAAAGTACTGTTGCATACAGTATCATCACTGTAAGAAGCAGCTGTGATCCTTTATTGCCTCACTGTTTTATTTCAGTCCTACCTTGGATGCATCCAGGTCTGTGTGATGCTTCATAGTCCGTGGATCGTAGCCATTGTGCCTTGCTTTAATGACAGGGTCAAAAATCTCAGCAAACACCTGTGGAGTCAAGAGAATCTATAGGGAATCTGCAGCTTCACAGAAATGCTTCAGTGAACCAGCTTAAGCAACAGAAAAAGGCCCCTGGCACAGGCTTCTGGGTGACAGACATACAGGGGGCTTTGCAAATGCAGACAGTGTAAGTATAAAAGGAGGGGTACTTGTCTTCACAACAGAAATTGCGTTACAAGCCTCCTGTAGTTGCCAGAGAGGTACTGAATGTAGTGGCAATCAGATTAGGTTTCAGGATATATTACCAGCCAGAACACACACTCAAGAGTCCCCAGCAGCTTGTATCTTGGTTTTAGATCCTGCAGGAATATTCTATGTCTTCAGTGCCATGGAATGCTAAATCCTCATTAGAGCCACTTGGTTCAGGTATGTCAACACTGACCACAACCACACCTTCCTGCAGATGAGGAGTTGTGGCAATGACGTATCTAATTGAGTATAACTGAACCACAGGACTTGATAGTCCAGAATGCCAGATATCCCAGTCTATCCTCAGCAGCCCAGCCATAAAATGCTTAATTGTAGGAAGCTGTGGCTGCCCCATCCCTGACAGTGTTCAAGTCCAGGTTGGACAGGGCTTGGAGCAACCTGCTCTAGTGGAAGGTGTCCCTGCTGGTGACACGCAGTTGGAACTGGATAGGCTTTAAGGTCCCTTCTAACACAAACCATTCTAGGATTCTATGAATTATGGCAGGTGCTGGAGATGGGTAGCAGCTGCTCCCAAGCAGGTACCCTTCATTAACTTCAGTTGCACCAGAGAGAGCAGCTGTAGTAATACCTCATGTTCGTGCATTTCCTAATATAAGGAAAAGTAGGGAAGACACCATCTTTATGCATGTGGCCTGTCTTTTATTTACTCTCTAGGATGGAATTTACCTCAAGAATCCATACCCTACTGGGAATCTGTCTTCATCTAATGAGCTATTGTGAAAGATACCACAAAACCTGAACCAAATAAAACACTATAGTGGAAACATCTTACCTCGTAGGATTCTTCATCACCTGCGACCATGCCCACTGTTTTAATGAAAGGGTGGCCAGGATTGTCCACCCCAGTTTGGATGCACTGGTCTAGGGTGTAGCCATTGGGAGTCATCTTGTCTCTGAGCCGAGAGTAAATGCCCGGCGTGAGGCACTCAGCCATGCAGTTGTTATGTTTGCGGAGATCGGGGTAGTCTGCACTGAAGAGGAGAAGAAGCCCAAGCAGTTAATGTAACACTTTGAAGAGTCATCCTTGCTAGTTTAAGAATCTGTTAAAGGGGTCATGAGAAACAGAATACACAGCATAGTTTAAAAGTATAATTAGTTCTTGGCTTATATGTTGTATTGAATTTTAGGAAGGGAGAAACATTCCGGTCACTGAAAGTACCCCATGTCGCACACCGGTGAGCCGCCACACCAACAGGCAGTTGCAGCTTTCTGCTATGCAGAGCCATCAGGAAAATGTATCCCAGTGGGCTCTGAAAGTGTACTAAGCCCCATTAAATCTCTGCTGAGAGAAATAAGAAATAAAGAAAATTTATTCAGAAATAAAAAAGCTCCAACATGGTTTTGTTCAAGGGAAAAGGTAATTAAGTGTAGCTGAAAACATCCTCTCTAATTCAGAGTTTAGGTGCTTGTTCTTCTACAATATCTGATTTTGCTTTAATGGCATTACTGTTTACAGAAAGATGCATGGTATACTAAGCCAGAGAAAATAAAGATGTTATGCTTTAGCAAGGCATTTTTTCAACTGAGTCAGACCACATTTACTGTGTGCTGGTAATTATTTGCTTTATGCACAACTCCATTATTTCTTTAGGAATGTGTTTTAACTAGGATGGTATTCACTGCTGAATAGTATTCACAGCCTGTCTCAGAGCCTGGTCTGTATTGTTTTTCACAAGTATGCTAGCAAAGTCGGCCTACAGAGATGGTCTCTAATTAGTTTGTAATCATCAGCCAGCCAGTTTGTAACAGAATGAGGAGTATTTCAAGTGCAGCAGTTACATGGGAGACGTCTTTACTACTTGCATAATGAAAATACTTTCACATTTTCTGATGTACAATCAGCCAGTCCAAAAGACTGAGATGCAAAGTGTCTGACAGCTAATGAGATGAAATAAGGATTAATCCAGTGCTCTGCTTAAAATCTGAAATATTTCTTGGGCTTGTTATTGTTTGTCAGTGACTTTTTTGAGTGTTTATAGTGTCCCACACCCCTGCTTTCTGGCCTTGAAGACCATTGTTGGTGTTACCTGAGATTACGGTTGTTAATAAAGGGTGCTGTTTTTCACACAGCCCATGTGCTGTCACACAGTGCATAGACAGGCACACAGACTCTGTGGCTGCATGAGGACCCTGCAGGGACTGTTTGATAGGGATCTTCTTCCTCCAAAGAGTTAAATGTTGCTCCTAACCCAGTTAGCAGGGTGCTAACTGCCTAGCCAAGTCCTTACCTTGGCGGGAAGAGTTTCCGTTTCTCCTGAACAGCAGCCTTCACATTTTGCTGGTTAAGGAGGTACCCGGTGGTTAGCACCCCTGTGCCTGCAGCTGCAAAGAGTGCAGTGGTTGCACGGCCAGCCAAGAGACGACAGAAGGTGCCAGCCATTCTCCTCGGAGGTTACAAAGTCTGAAAGAGAAGAGGGCCAATGTCAACCCAGAAGTCACTGTGGAGAGAAAGTGACCAGTAAACCCTCACTTTAGATGGTAGCTCTGTAAGAGAAGAAGTTTCTTTTTATTGTCAATTTGTGCTTATATACTGTTATAAAAAAAATGGTTAGCATTTGTGTGTTTTATTCCTATACACATATTTTTTTTCTATTTAATTCTACTGGGATTAGGTCTTGAGTTCAGATCTCCAAGTCTACCAGAGAAAATGGGATGTTCTGTGAAAGTCACAGAAGACTTTCTGTGGAAAGTCGTTTGAAGAAGGCAATGCACATTTTTTCACAAGAATCAGAATTTGACTAGTATTGCCTGTGACTGTGGGTTCCTCAGGAAGATATAACTCCTGCTTGAATAAAGGACACAAATTCTGATTTGTATCATTAACAGAAGCTTATTCTTCAACCTGGACTCTGGTAAATCATCTTTGGGAAGTGGTCATGGTAGGTTTACAAGAAAATATTTTCCTCAGGATATGCAGTTTCAGTGGCTTTTTCAAAATTTTAAAACATCTTTAAAACCATAATTGTTTATGCAACCTCTTCACCATTATTTTAGAGGGTAAACTGAACACCTGAAAGCATTTGGTTTTATTTTCAGTGAACAAAGTCTGCTGATTTCCAATTATTTTCATGTAGATCTGGGTTAGTTAGCCCCAAACCCTGTATTTCTTTGCTTTCTCCATGCCTGTCTAAAGAAAAATGCGATGTTGAATCTATGTCTTCTCGCTTGGTAGAAAAAAATTCTCACATTCTTGCACAGTTTTCTCTTGCAAAGCAATATCTTCTTTGTAATTTGATCACATATGTGAGATGAGAAACACATGTGTTTCAAATTTGAGAGTAATTTATTTTGTGTCCTGTGTCTTTTTTAAACAATTTTATACCTGAATTTTGTTATTTTGGTATTCTGTCTCCTTCATGCTTTTGAAATGCAATATCCATTTATCTCACTTTCCTTCCAGAGAAAGGTGTTGACTGATTGACACTCAGTATTTTTAACTAATGGGTCTATTTTCCCTAGCACTAGAGTATAATGAAATACATACTGTCACTGCGCTGGGACAGGAGACAGATCATCGACCATAGCCTTTTCTTATCTCTCGGCATGGCTTCCTTCAATCTATGAATTTGTCTAGGTGAGAGTTGCAGGATAGGCCTTCATGACAGCAACAGGATTTTCCCTCTCAAAATGCAGTGGGAGAATGTTTGACTGTAAATCAAAATCAAACATGAGGTTCGTGAGGGAGGTTTTTGTGCTGATTTTTTTTTTTTATGTGTGTATTTGGCAGATAGTTTTTGTGCCTTTTCACAGTATAGCATACCCATCCTACACTCTGGAAATATTTGCTTATGACTAATCTGCCCAGAATTATTATTGTTATGCCCAAGTGTCTGAGAAACAATACATGTATTTTCACAGCAGTTCTGTGTATTTATAGTTCTGTTTCACAGATGCCAACTTTACTGCAAGTAATTGGCTGGCAGTCAAAATCCTGTCCTGAAAACTAGAAGCTCCATCAAAATCCCCTTGCAGACAATGACATTATGACTTAGGCAACCCCAGGCATTCATAAGCATCTCCACCAGCTTGGATTTCTCTGGAGCTTCTGAATCCTGTATCATTTTAAGAGACAAATCTGGTCTGTGTCTGATTACATTAGAGTAATCGTGTGCAGTATGTACTTAGAAAGAAGTGTGAGGCACAACAGTATAATTATAATGCTTCAGAAATAACTGCACAGCAGGGTAACTGTTGACTGCAGCCTAGCAGGTAAATGTAACAGCCTCAGGTCATTATATTTACCCCTGTCACATATCTGCTGTCAAGGCTGCACTCTGTTATTTGCTGTTTTCTCATAACCTCCATTCCTTGCACTGATGCGATGTGATGGGAAAGTCTCATCCTTTCTAACAGCAGCTATCAATTGACCAGCTGCTCTGCAGGAGCTGAGAAGTTCACAGGAGCTCTGCAAAGGTGAGGGATGCTAGAAGCTTCTCTCTCTGATTTGAGAGGCAAACTGTGCTCGATGAAGCTGTTAAAAGCTAAAGGTTGTTTAGCTGCAGATTCAGTGCTTCCTCTCTTTGTCTTTGCAACAGCTATTGGATAAGAGCAGCTGAACAGAGCAAACCTTCTGCAGTATGTTTTCTGCTGTAGGTAGACTGGCATCCTTAACTTTCAAGCTGAACTACGCTGTGAACCTGAGTTATAGGGTTGTAACAGAAAACAAAGCCTGTGAACAGAAAGAGAAATAAACTACCTGGAAAAAGAAATGGATGAACGCAGGGGAAAAGGAACTAGTTTGAAAAGGCAAAGAAACTTCCCTGGTAATTTGGTGAAGGCTTTGTGCCATGGCTGATCAGGGAAATACAGGGACATTGTATCTTACTTCTGCTGAACAAGTATGAGTGCATCCTCCTTACTCTTACTTGTGCCTGTCTTTGACTGGATGTGCAATGCCTAATCCCTAAAGGAGACCCTGTCAGCATCGGCATTTCATTGTTTCCTCCTTCCTTGTCCAGGCAGCATCAGCAGTTTTCTCACCCTTTCAGGGTCTGAGACACTGAATGGTCCTGTACCTTTAGGACAGAATGGCTTACTTTTGGACACCTGAACAGGGGCAGATTTTGCACTCATGAAATTGTTTTCCTTTTTGAGTTTTAATAAAGTCCCTTAACACAAGTATTTTTTCGTGTTGGCAGCGGTATCTTCCATTGAGCCTTATCCCCCAGGACATTCTTGCATTGTTGAATCACGGAAAACATTTCCCTTTACCCTGTGAGGCAGGCTCTACTTTACCTGACAGATGTTTCTCTGACAGCTGTTAAGAGCCTCCAACACTGGAGATGCTGCAGCGCAGGATAATTACCTAATAAAAAAAAAAAAATAAAAAAAAAAATCAGGGTAAGACAGGCTTTTTTTACATTATTTTTTTCCTTTTTTTTCTTTTTTTTTTTCCCTTAAAAAAACCCCTAATGACTAGCTACACATTTCTTCTTACAGTTGAAACCCAGCATGCCTCATTCTAATATTTTCTTCCCCAGACTTTGCAGTTCTTTATGCAAGAGTTCAGTTTCTGTCTTCACAGGTTAAATGCCTCAGCTTTTTAAACCAAATCACTTCTGCAGAAAAGGTGACTCTGCTGAGAAGGTGAGAGATGCCTCAATCACATCGTCATAGAATCATAGAATGGTTTTGAATTGGAAAGGACCTTAAGATCATCTAATTCCAACCCCCCTGCCCTGTAGGAACCTGGAGATAACAGCTGACCTGATCTACTCCGTAGGTAGGACCTTCTGACTACAGCATGGCATTGCCATCGCATGGACATCATTTGTGACTAACAAATGCAATGGGCCCAGGCAAACATGCAGGTTAGAATTTCCTATGGGAACATCATCTGGACTGCATTGGAAAGGTGACTGTAATCCTTGTGTAATTCTTAATTTAATAAAAACCACTTGCCACAAGGGTGGGCTATAGCTCTGAATATAAATGTATACAACACTGCAGCACAAACCTGAGTCCATGTTATTATATGTTATACAATCTAAATAGCACAAATAGACTTGCTCAAAACCCCAAGTTCAAGAAATAAAGGTTTTACATAGTGGGTATACATAATGAATAAGACATTTTATCTGACAGGAAACAAGACTGTTTTGGTTTGGTTTTACTTTCATTTCCCTCTAAAATTAGCTTGATTTCTAAGAAGTGTACTGCTTCAAAACAGACATTTCATAAAGATTAATTTTGAAAGAGTCTGAACAGAATGATCTCAAACTAAAAAAATTTTCAACAGAACTATTTGTCAAATCTGACCTCAGATCATTAACAGGTTCATCTGTGTGGGTTTTTTCCTCACAGAAAATGCCAGCCTGGCTTAACAGTAGGTTTACAGCTCTGTGGATTCAGAGAAAAATAATTATCCCAGCCAAAGGTGTTGTTAAAGGTGTAAGGTATTTCTAAGAACTGTGTGCCAGAAATACCATGCTGTGATTCAGGTTTCATGACAGACTATCATTAGGCCTCCATTGCAAAGATTTCGCTTTCATCAGAGAAATTTAACTGTTGCACAGCCTAAAAAATTAAAAGTGCGCATTTTTCTTTTGTAGTTTCCTAACGAACTCCCCCTGTGCTCATGATAGTAGAAAATCAGTTTTCTTGTAGATGCCTATAGTGATACCATAGTGCAGCTGGGAAGGGGAAAGAATTTTTCTAGATTAGAAATTTTGTGATTGTAAGCCTTAACCGTGTGCTTGCCTGCACTGATCAGATGTGCTGGAAGGAAACCACCTACATTAGGAAAGTATCTGTCTGGCATTCAAAATTACCTAGAGAGACTAGAGTCTGTAGTAGATAGAGACTGGAGTAGATAGAGGATTTCCAAGAGTTAATCAACCTGAGTTTTAAAAAAAAAAAAAAAAAAAGCAAAACCCCAACATTCTTATTTCTGGCGTGCATTTATTTGTCTTCAGTTTAAATCACTGGCCTTTGTTATTACTTTTATCCATTGTATGAATTTCTACTCATTATTTTTTTCACATGTAGCTACTTAATAACTACCTTTTTAAAATGTCTCTCCATCAGGTTTTTTTATAATGTTTTCAAATATATTAATCATTCTTTGTTTCTACCCAGAACTCTTTCCATTTTGTTTTATCCTCAGCATCTTCCTGATACCAGAATGGTCCTTTTGTTGCAGTGATGGTCATACCAAGTCCCTGGCATGGAAGCAGCAGAGCATCTCTCTACTAAATAGCTTATGGATTCAGAGATCCTATCATCCCCTTGGGACCACAGCAGTTCAGAAGAGTGACTAGAATGGTCACTGCCTGCCAGGAGCTAGCATCATATCCTTCCCTGAACCGTGGGTAGGGAGTGATGGCTGCAGTCTTCAGGATGGACTTGGCATCCTGAGCAGAGCAGAACTATTTTTGATACAGACATAGATACACTTTTGAGTAAGATTATGTGATAGGGTTGTCTGCAGTAGCAGGGACCTGATTAACTTAAGTCTCTATCAGTACCATCAATTTTTTTTTTTACTATAACTTTCTTTTTAAGATGGAATGCTTCCTAATAGTTTTCTACTTTGTTGTGGGATTCTGAATGTACTGCTAAAATATTCTTGAAATGGTTCCTAATTATTTCTGCTTAAATTTTTTTTCTGTGCTAGGTGGCTTATTAACTGCACCAACCTTGTGAAATTTTCAAGTTCTTTCAATGTACCGCAAGCTAGATATTAATTTGAATTGTATTCTTGCAACATGCAGAACAGAATTAGCTGTGTCTAAGTCTGTACTGATTTTTATCTCTGTGAACATCTCTTCTTCAGTTATCCAAGCAAGGTCTAATTTCTAGGATACTGGACAGAACACTTTTTTTTCTGAAGTATAAACCTCAATAATTTTACTTTATAGATTTTAACAAGATTGTCAGGACACCTCAAGCATGTTTCACTCAGGTAACATTCTGATAGTAATAATTGTTTCTCCAAATATCATTGGACAAGCACATTACAAGTCAGACAGTTTCTTCATTACTAATTTGATGATGCAATTTCATTTCAGCACACTGCCTAAGAAATATTCAGAGATGTGATATATCTATGAAGCAGAAGATAGCTTATCAGGAGACACAGAAATCCAAAGTGAATAAATGAGAGGTGGTATCTTGCAGCGGGAAAATATAAGTTGGAGCGCAAGCTCAAGTCACAGACTAGGACATCCAGTCCGGCCTTGTTGCAGCCTGATGGAAAGAAGAGCAAGCAGGGAATATCAGAGAGAGAAGAGCATGAACTTCTCAGATGCCTTAGCAGATGGCAGAAACACAAAAAATGCACCTCGTGAGCACTGTGGTGACAGCCTGTGCTGTGACTGGGAGGGTGCAGCTACTTCTGTACATGGCATCAATGTCAGATTTGGCTCACCATCACTCTCATGTGAGTGCCAGGGTTGCTGGCTCTCATACAGTGGTCCTAGTTAAGTAATTTATCTCCTGCTTTTCCTTATGACAGTCAGGGCTGATCTGTTCTACTGTCACATAGCACTTCCAACACATCTGTCTTCCTCTCCTTTGCAGACAGCATGGTCTTCAGCACTGCCATGCAATGAGACATGCTTTAACTGATGAGGGTGGAAAATACATGTCTCAGCTGGTACCCAGCATCAGGTGGATTTTGTACAGGTAGAGTGGCAGGGAAGGTTTTGGTTTTTTTCTTAGTAGTCAAGTGTTCCACACGACACTTTGAAGGCTCCTGGTATTTGAATATAGCAGCTTTACAAAATGCTTGGACAATTTGCCTTGCAAATTTTCCATTTGTTATGTCATTCTGCTCATACTTTGGATACTGGCTTTGCCTCATGTTAACTAGTTAGAAGTCTTTCGTATGCTTCCTAGGGTTGCACATGCCTTTGGCCCAAGGCCTGAGCATGGAGCATGCACAGCTCAGTAGCTCTAAGAGTGGCAACAAGTCCCTTAAAGTTTTGTTTCCAAGGTCATTTGTGCTTGTATTATCACTTTGGGAACACATACATACTGTGGTACAAGAGAAAAGAAACACAAAGCAATTAGCTCAGGGACAGTTGATGTGTATCCTTCATGGACCAGGTTCCTTCCTGCTGTTCAATAGTGAGCAGTTTTGATGAATTCCTTGTGAGTTATCTTGTGTATCAATGTCTGCAGTGGTTAATGATGAAGGGGTTAAATGCAACAGTGACTTAAACAGCTACTAAGCTGTAGTGTGAAGTGTCTGAAGAGCCAAGGTGTCTTCATTCGCATTCTCTCATCACAACCATAAAAGGTAAACAAATTCAGTATCAAATTGGTGTTGCCTTTTCCAAAGCAGTATTTCCATGTGCTGTGATGACTTATGGCCAGTGAAACAGCAAAATGTGTCTGAAAGGTCATGATCTTAGAGGTCATAGTATTTATCTCTCTGTTTTCCCCCAAGACATGCTCAGCTGCCTGTAACCAGGCTTCAGGACATTAATATCCTGCCGGGAGAGTATTTTGGGTTTAAAACTCTTTCAGTGTATGTATCACTTACCATGCACAGAAGGTAGAGAAAAAAGCCAGCAGCAAGTTTTAACATAACTTACCACTGCAAATCTGGTTCTGGCTGAGAAACAGCCCAAAGGATTGCAAGTATCATTTAATGTGGAGGGGCTGTTTGTAACCCCAGTTTGAACCCCAGGATGAAAAAAATTGGAGAATGCCTATTTTAGGGCCTTAAATCAGTTTTCCCTCTTACTGACGATGCACCTAAATTAAAGCCTCTGCTAAAGGTGAAGGTACTCTCCACAAGAAATATGCCTTTTGTACATCAAAAGGGTCCCTCACCAACACTAAAGAGATCCTTTTTTCAAATCAACAGCTTAAGAAAACTCTGACATGGCAAAACTTCGCTTGCTGCTCTGCACATAGATGAAGCTGCTGCATCCCTCTCTGGGAACTTCAGAGGTATCAGTCATCAGGAATGCACAATCTGCCTCTTCATCCTTTAAGGAACTTGTGAACTTTACTGCTACTTTTGATACTTAGAAAATGATGCTTTGCTATTAATTCTTTACTCTCAAACTTCTTTTAAAGAGGAAGTTGTCAGCTGTGTTTTTCTCTTAATGTATTTGAACACAGGTTTTGGTCATCCTGTATTTCTCACCAGGGAGCACATATGATTTTAGCCGAGATTGGAAGGAAGGTACAAGGGTTACAGTGACATTTCTTGAAATAGAACTAGATTAAATATTTGAACCATGTCATGGGTGGTATTAATTGCCACACCATGTGATTCTGAGTGACATTTTGGAGGAATGGCAGAGTCATAGCCAAAGTTCACGCAGGCTTATGATCACAGAAAATGTATATACACTTCTTAAACTGTTAAGCTGTTTAGCTAATGGTATCACAGCAGTGAGCTGAACTTTCACATGGTGGAGGAGGAAGGAGGCTGGTCTTTTATATTTGAGAAGTACTTCCTTTGAGTCATCCTTGGCTTGAGCTAAAGCTTGCAGAGGCCAGTGGAAAATTTTCTCTGGCCGTCTATGGAAGTTACTGGCACCTTAGAAACATCTGCAATAAATGTCACAAGTGACTACATGCATGAGAGACCATTTTTAGATACCCAGAAAACATTTTATGGTTTATTGAATCACTCTCCAGGCTCAAAGGATAAGATACAAAAAAAGTATTAATTACCATAAGGCAGTATTGGTGGGGTTTTTTTCAGTTGCTCGTAGCTCGCTATGAGCAAGGCTTGAACCTTTTTGACTAGTCTGGGTTCAAGGTACAGTCTCCAGAGTGCAGAAACAATGTGAGTACAGACATTCTAATTGTGCCTTAATCACAGCATGGAACATCAATGCAAAAAATCAGCTACACTTCCACTTCTTTCTCCTTGTAATGTCAGAGGTCAGTGAATAGTTATAAAAATGTAATAATTAAAAAACAATGTATTTATGGATAGATGCATGAATAGAAAAGACATGACAAAGACTGACTGTTCATAGGTGAGACAGCTACCCCTTAGTAACTACCCCTTAGTAATAACATTATTTTTGATTTCTATCAGCTGAAGGTCTCGCCAGTCAGACCCAACGTGGTGAGACTCAGATGCCCAAATTCTCCTACCGAAGCACAACAAATGTGCAGGGAGTGCTTGTTGTTCCAAATCAATCCAACACTATTTTACAGCGTCAACCCCTCATCTCCACAGTACAGAGAGCTACAACCAGAATCACAAAGAGCTTGTTGAATTAGAGACATTTTCTCGTAACTGTTACATATCTGCAAAGAGACTTACTTTTCCTTTGTTTGAACTATTGGTTAAGGGTCAGCATTTGAAGCAGCTGCACAATGGGCTGGCATATTTTTTCCTGCACCAAGTACTTATGCAAATCAATAAATTATAACCAAATTACACCATGTTCTGTGATGCTTTGAGTTCATTTTTAATAACACTTGTATTTGAAATGTTACTGTTTGAGGCTGGAAAAGCAATATAGGTAGTTAAACTGACCTTGAAGCTGAAGGTAGTTGTCCTGCTGCCTGCAGTGAGAGCCCAGTGTAAAAAGGATTACAAGTTGGTGCGCTGATAGGAGCCAGGTAATTTGAGAGGGGGGAAAAGGAGGTGAGGGAAACGAAAATAATTGCTGCAGTGGCCAATCCTGTTTGACTGAGTTGCATGAGTGACATTTGCTCGCACAAGGGTGCCCTTGAGGATGTAAATGGGATGTGGCAGGAGGGGGGCATGTAGCAGTTGGGTGATAGCAACATCATCTTTCTCAAGGGAAAAGAGTTCACGTCAGCAAATGACTGGCCAAGATACTTAACTGCAACGAGATGCAACTCTGCAGTTTCACCCTCAAGAGCCCAGTTAGTAACAGCCAAAGGAGAAAGGTCAAGAGCAGCCTCTGTGCTGGATTGCCTTGCCTGCCTGAACAACTCTTGATGGACGCAAAGCGCAGGATAAACCCACCTGCATGCATCCCAGGTAGAAATGGGTCAGAGCAAGGAACAGGACCCAGACAGGCTGAGATCCCTGTTGGCATTTACTCCCCCCCTGCCTTTTTTTTGTAATTCAGAACATTGGCTCTTGACTATTTGTAAGGCAGAGGGGTCCAGAAACATGAAATGCAAAAAGGGCCTATCTGAAGCCTCACGTTTAGAATTACAATAGCTACGTAGTGGTAAAGTACTGGAAGAAATAACATGATAGTTTGGAAAGCAAAAAAGAATAATCAGTTTCATTCACCTAGCACTGCTTGCACCAAAGCTGAACATTTATCAAGGCTGACAGAGGAACACAGAGGCCAGTACAATGCAGCTTTTAAAAGTTCAGTAATTTAAAATGCTTTTTCCTTTGTGCATTTAATATTCCTTGCATTATACACAGCAACTTCCTAAACACAAATCTCCTTTTTTTTTTTTTTTTTTTTTTTAAACTTTACAGAACACTGATATCTCTTGGTTTTGGTCTAGAGGCCAAAAATGTCATGACTTATTTGGATTAATGAAAGGCGTGCATACCCACCATAATAAAAACCAAAACAGCCACTCCAGATCAATGCATCTGGACTACCAAATACTTGAAACATCCCCTCTTCCCTACACCTGCTTTTTATCAACCCAACATAGTGTTTCTGGTATTAATAGAGAAAAAAATCCAATTGAGGATCTTTTGAGGTGACATGAGTACAGAAATATGAGCACAGCAAATTTGCCCCCGTGCAGGAGCCAGCAAAAAACCCAGAAAACAGCTTTTCCTTTCGTGCTTAACAAGAGCTCTCTAGTAGCTGTATCACATCTTTTGCTCCTGCTGTAAGCCCCTGAGCCTGCATTTAGAGCTTTTTGTGCTAACGCTTCTGCAACTGCCACTATCATCTCTTAGTCAGCAGTGCAGCCCCAACATGTCAGGTCAACAAGCTCTCAACTGAGGCATGTATCTCAGTTTTTGACTAACGGCAGCCTTTTTCATAAAGCCCTTGAACAGATAAAGACCTTCACCTCAAAGTAGGTGATGCTATGGACTGAAGTGTCTTCCTGGCTTATGTGGCTGTTTAAGCTATTTGCCAGCTCAGAGCCTGGAAGTACAGAAGTTGCAAATAAAACTCAGCCTGCTAGCTAATGTCACAAACACCTAACGAACAGTGTTAGCAAGTTCCCTTATGATTTCTAAAGACTGTACCATCAATATTTAAAAAATAGCTTGTTCCTACTGTTCTTTGAGCTATTTTGTAAGGAACTCAGCTGCAGAAACAGTTGGGATGCTAAGAACTATTCATAAATAATGCCCTATTTTCATATCTATCTAACCCAACTATTTATGTGAAATCTCCCAATTAAAATGCTGTCTTGGTTCTATTTGCTTGTGCTGGGGAGGTAGCAGTAGCTGAGTGTCAACTCAATTGCAATTCGTATTAATGCCATCTGTCCTGGACAGGGAGTTTACCTGAAATTCAGCAGTAATTTGTGCCCCATTGGAGTTTGCTGGCTGAACAGAGAATTACTTATATGGACCAGACAAAAGTAATTTTTTTTTATGAGAAGGCTTTTCTGATTAGCACATTTCTGTCAGAGAAAATGTTTATAAAGTCAGATTTCCATATATGGGAAATAATTTATCATTAGTCAAAGGAATCAGGGCAGAAATTACAAGTGTAGTTATTCTTACTTAGTATATGTATCCAATTAGGAATTAGAGGATACTGTGTTCATTCTGAAGAGCTTGCAAGGATAATAACCACTATCTCTTCTGCGTTTGGAGTCAGAGCTCTGCTATTGTGCAGCTGCAAAGAGCCACTACACACAATGTCCTTAAATAAGGTAGCAGCCATCTTGCACCCAGTGCAATGGCAATCACTGGTTTTCAAGCTTGATGAGTTTTCTTGAGATTCCTAAAGACAGACATAGAATAAAGCAGAGAACCATGCCATCTTGGAAGTAAATATAGTTGTTTACCAAATGGTTGCCAGACCTCTGCCTGAGATCTCCTTGTGACTGTGGATGTTTTCAGTATCCACTCACATAGAGTGTATTAAGTCCCTGAGATCTCAACCTGGAAAACATTGTGTTTTGAGGTGGCATTCAACCACTGAAATCCCACTAAAACTGATAGAATTTAAGCAAGTACTTGGTGCTAAGCATGGGCACAAATTCACCATGACCAAATGCATAATCATGCACAGAACAGTCCTCCTACAGTTATGATTAGGCCTCCAGAGAAAGGCTCTTGAAGGAGCCACATCTACTAAATAAAGAGCTCAACTGGATGTAACCAACCTGTTAAAAATAACCCCAGTTATTTTAAGTTATTGAAGTTGCTCTTCACAGAACATCCAACACATATTATAGGAAAGGTTCTTTATAATTAGCAGTGTGTTCCCTGGCCAGAGGGAGGAGAACAGGTTTTCCTAAAAGGAGTTGACCCTTCAGAAAAACAGAAATGTCAAAAATTCTTAAAACAGAACCATGTACAATTGCCTGAAAAGTGATTGCATGATTTTTGCCAGCTGTGTTGGAGACTGCACTGTGCAGTACCATGTATGTTTTTAATTTGAGAGGCAAGACTGGAGGTAGGAATTGTCTAGATCATGCGTGTGAAAGGGGGGTGACAATTCTGTTTCAGACAGCTTCAGTCCTCTGAAAAGTTGCCCTTGTGTGACAGTGTGGTGAAGATTCTGCCTCATTTAAAAAATTCAAAAAGAGTATTTTTTAATTGTATCTCACTGAATTGCTATTTTCTCTCAAGGATATATGTTGAGACATGATTAGAGGCAAACATTACTGCTTTACGGGAGGAGACTTTGACATCTCTGCTGTCCAGCCCAGTAGAGGGTATTCATTCTGTTCTTCCCCTGCTGCCACTGGCCCAGCCACTGCTGGCGATGGAGGCTCACAGTCCAGCAGACTATGGCTTTCTCCTCAAAACACACCCCAATCATGGATCTGGATCACTTCCACAGATGGGATTCTTATTACCCTCAAAAAACACTGCTGAAAATGCAGCAGATAATTTAAAATTACCAAAACTGTGACATTAAATCAGTTCTGAGATTGTCATTGTCAGAAAATTCAAAAGAGTAATGGCTAGAGAAACCTGGCCAGCAAGCATATTTTAATACTTTGAACTCTGACACTTTCCCACTATCCTGATCCAGCATTTTTTTTCATCAAAACTGCAGCAGGTATGTTAGAGAAGGTTAAAGGTGCTCTTTTTCAGATGGCGCTTCCACTGAAGATGAGATTTTAACAGTAAACAGAATAGAATAAATAAAAAGGTTTAGACCATACTAGAAAGCTCTGATGGGTCTTTGTGCCTTCTCTGCCCTACTTTTGATTACTTATTACTTTTGATTTATGTGAAACATATCCAGAATCTGGACATGATTTACACATGCTGTCCTCAGTCTAAATGAATAAATTGTATAAATGAAGAGCTTCTGGGAAGAGTAGTGGGAGAGAACACAAACCTTTAGTAATAATTACTGCTCTGTTTCAGACCTATCCACCTAGGCATGTGCACACCATGAGCATTAGTACAGGAAGCCAGTGTCTGATTCAAAGAGGCTTACACAATGGAGTTGCTACCACAAGAAAAACAAATTTGAAATAGCTTCTGCTACTACATTCACCAACCCACACGTACTTGAGGGTTGGCTCAAGCAGTCAGGAAACTGAGACAGACGCCAGTGATTGTTTCAGTCCTCTTTGAAACTGAAGATTTCAAGTAAAAATCTGCTTTTCTCAAATTTTAATTCTTCTAGGCAGGGACAGAACATTTAACTTTCAAAGCATAGTTCAGTTCACAATTGTCATTAATTATCTTTATCCAATCAGTCAAGATTAATTTCAGCTTTATTCTCATAGAGGTGAGGATTTTGAACAGGCTGGACCAGCTATCTTCCCCCTTTTTCTTTAAATTCAAGATTAAAAAGTGTTGCGTGCTGTCAGATTTCCTCAGAGACTATCATTTCAGTCTGTCATTTTTGCAGAGTATTTAGTTATTTTCTTGCAACATACTAAATAGTAGAAAACAGCCACTCCCCTGCTAAATACTTCTTAAACAGTCATCCATGATCTTACTGTGACTGGTAAGATCATGGAGCACATCCTCCTGGAAGACATGTTAAAACATACAGAAAGAAGGCAGGGAACTGAGGAGAGACAGCCAACATGGCACATCATGGCTGACCAAACTAGTGGTCTTTTACAGTGGAGTGACTGCCATGAGTGGATAAGGAAGACCTACTTATGTCACCTGGCTGGACTGTGTTAAGGCTTTTGAAACGGTCCTCCACATCTCCTCTCTAAATTGGAGAGATACGGATTTGATGGGTGGTGGTGCCTGAAGAATTACAGTGTATGGCTTGAAGTACAAGTAGAAACCAATAACCAGCAGCGTCCCCGAGAGGTCCAAATGAGGACAAATTACATTTATTATTTTCATCAGTGACATAGAGAGTGGGATTGAGTGCACCCTCACCAAGTTTGCAGCTGACACCAAGCTGACTGGTGTGAATCATCCACTAGAGAGAAGGGATGGGATCCAGAGAGACCTGGACAGGCTGGAGGAATGGGCCCATGCAAATGAAGCTCAACAGCCCAAGTGCAAGATTTTGCAGCTGGGTCAGGGAATCTCCAGTACCAGTACGCACTGGGGGATAGAGACTGAGAGCAGCCCTGCAGAGAAGGGGTTTGGGATGCTGGTGGACACAAAATTGGACATGACCCAGAAACATGTACTTCCAGCCCAGAACCCCACCATGTGCTGGGTTGCATCCTCAGAGTGTGAGCAGCAGGTTGAGGCAGGGGATTCTCCCCCTCTGCTGCACCCTGTGGAGACCCCCCCTGCAGTTCTGTGTCCACCTCTGAGGCAACAACACAAGAGGGATGCGGAGCTGTTGGAGTGAGTCCAGAGAAGGCCATGGAGATCCTGCAAGGGCTGGAGCAGCTCTGCTCTGGAGACAGGCTGAGAGAGCTGGGCTTGGTCAGCCTGGGGAAGAGAAGGCTCCTTAAGGGGAGACCTTAGAGCAGCTGCCAGTGCCTGAAGGGGCTACAAGAAACTGGAGAGGGGCTTTTGACAAGGGCCTGTAGGAACAGGACAAGGGGAATGGCTTTAACCTGACAAAGGGGAGACTGAGATGAGCTCTTAGGCAGAAGTTCTTCCCTGTGAGGGTGGTGAGGCCCTGGCACAGGCTGCCAAGAGAAGCTGTGGCTGCCCCATCCCTGGCAGTGTTCAAGGCCAGGCTGAACGGGGCTTGGAGCAACCTGGTCTAGTGGAAGGTGTCTGTGCCTGTGGCAGGGAGTTGGAACTGGATGAGCTTTAAGACACCTTCCAACCCAAACCAGCCTGGGATCCTGTGATTCTTTGATTCTGACCTTAGGATAAAGATGTAAAATCAGCCAGGTCTTTGGCATAAGGTCAATAAAATTGTTTAAAGTGTGGGAAAACCAACTTGAAATCAAAATTATCCTGCAGTACTTTTAAATAGAGCTGTTTGGCAAGTAGTTTGATTTTTTTTCTTGCACTGAAAATATCTGACAACTAAAATATCTGACAGTAAGTTGCTCTCTCAGGCTATTTCAGTTTTTATGTGTAATATCAAAATGTAGAAAGATTGCAGAAAATGTGACTGCAAGGTCACAGAGTATTGAATAGATGCTGATTTTAATATGTCACTTGTTTT
This sequence comes from Psittacus erithacus, assembly GCA_009867235.2. Classification (NCBI taxonomy): domain Eukaryota; kingdom Metazoa; phylum Chordata; class Aves; order Psittaciformes; family Psittacidae; genus Psittacus; species Psittacus erithacus. Next base: position 77,231 of record WYDI02013476.1, read on the forward strand.
ATCTCCATCTTGAAATATGCTAATTCTTGAAACAAATTTAATAGGCATCTTTCTGTCATAAAAAACTTATCCAGTTCAATAAAGGAAAGCAGTAGACCGTGATTAAAGTATAAGAGAGGCTGGAGATCTGGCTTTGTAGTCTTGATATCTATTCTATTTTCCTTTAATTTTCAAGTAATTTTATCTCCATATGACTTGTTTTCCTATTGCAAAAGGAGGGATATGCCATACTTACAAACCTAAAATATTTTCTGTGTTTACTTGGGTATAAGATTGGCAGTACCATTTCTTAAATCTAGGGCAGGACTCCAGACAAGAGAAGGATAGGGGCACTTAAGACAGAAGTCCAAATCCAAAACAAGGAGATAAAGAATTTAGGGACAATGTTATTTATTCCCTATTTATGTAATATGTTGCCTTTTGCCTAAAAAAAGAAAAAAAAAAAATTCTATTGAAATGGGAATTCCTTAAACACCTTCTGAAATGATATTTAAACATGTACCTTCCTATAAAAGGTATAGAGGTATGGAAGGGGAGAGGCTTTCCTCAGCTGAGGAAGAATGAGTTGTGCAGCTGGTTGAGTTTATCTGTTAAGTCTTGTTTAGATATTTGTGCTGTACACTTCTCAGTGGATCAGCATTTCCAGTTGTGGATGGAATAGGCTTCATTCTCTGTTTCAAGTTAAAATCAGCATTATTCCCAGTGATGGCCACCACAGCTGCAGTGCAGCATGAGTGAAAGAAGAATAAAATGCAGTAATTCAAACCATTCTTTTCCAGTAGAGACCCAGAATTTTCTCTGCTTTTTGCCTTTGCTGCCAATGGATTGTCCCTTCCCATCCCATGTTTCTCTAAAAGACTCAGTAATTCAGGTGTAGGCTTAATTATTCACCACTGGGAAGTAAACAAATCAACAGATACTAGTAAGGACTCCTGAAGCTCAGGGGAAAAGAAGTTTAATTAGCATATTGGCATTCACACCCTGCCTGATATGCCTTACTAACAATACAAAGCAATAACCTCAGGTCAAAAGATAAGTTACAAGACATGCAAAAACACCTGGATTGTGCACTAAGCAACATGTTAGATATAGGTACATCTATCAAATAAATACATCTATTTTCCTAAATAACAAAACTTCAGAGACTATTTAGAAATCAAAGGTACAACAAAACAACCATAGTTGAGCAGCATATTGGACATAGAGCATCCTACATGGAGACATTTGACCTTTGGAGGCAAAAACAGTAACAGGCAAATAGCTGAGAGCCAGATCCCCAAATACTTACGAAAAGCTCTCGGTTAAGCCTAAGGTATTATCTGAATGAGGTCTGGAGGATTTTGCTCTTAATGAATAACAATTATGAGTGGGTAAAAATGTCTCTATCATTGAGAATTTTAAATCATTCATCTAAGTTTAATGTTGCTGGTAATCATGAAAGGATGACTGAATGTTGATACAAATAAATCAGTGTAAAGATTTGTAAAACCCTTAAAATAAATGGTGATTATGAAGGAAAATTTGGGATAATGAACACATGCTGAAATAAAAATCAACATGGTTAAATAAATACTTTAAATGGTTAATAAATACTTTAAATCGTTAAGTTCCTTTGTATCCTACCGAACAACAATCAGTATTAAGAACTAGGAAAGCAGGAGGAGGACATATACCTTTTCCTTTACTTTAAAATAAGGGTAATCAGTTCCAGTATCATAGCTCACTATTAAGCTATGCATTCATGTGTTACAGGACTAGCCAAAGGAAAGGGACAGAACACATACACACTTACTGCCACTGCAAACTCAGTGGATCATCTATGTATTCATTCACACGATGCTTAATCATGGGCTCAGTCCACTAACAATACTGGTGAATTTAGTGGGGGAAGGACAGGGACGGGGTAAAATGAAGGCTGGGGTGAAGGCAACTCTAACCCTGTATCAGTGTGTGACAAGTCCTCTCTGTCACACAAAAGGGGACATGTCTGTGCTGCTGCCCAGATTCCCAGATAACTATGGGCTGAATCCAGGCTGCTACTTATGCAATAAAAAATACTACAAAACTCCCTTCGTACTTGGCTGGCAAGCATGCCCACTGCTGAACCAGTGGGTGAAATATGCTATCCCCATTGCAGCTAGCCAGCCTGTACACCCTGAGGCATTTTTGGCCAGAGAGTGACGAAGGGAGCAGCCCCTCCAAAGTGAGAACTGCTGTTGCATCTGACAGACACAGCAGGGCTGAGGAGCTAAGAAAGGCAAGTAGAGAGGCGCTTCAGCCCTTCTCTTTCTGGTCAATCCTGAATCAGCTGGGCTTTTTCAGCTCCAATTGCAGAAAAACAAGTCTGTTCTGCTTCCACAGCGTAAAAGCTAGTGGAGAAGATCCTAAAAGACAGCAAGATCCAGATGACAAAGTCCTCACTTGGAGACATCCTCCCTAAAACACCCGAAGCAAACAGTGGGTGTTTTATGTCCAGGATTTCGTTCTCTACGTATTATGTGGCTGTGGTGGAGTGGCACAGAGAAGCTGATAGGAAGGAGCTCCACAATGCCTGTGTGCTGTTCAGGGAGATTGCTGCACTAGCTGGGTATAGGAACGTACTGGGCAAAGCTCCACATAAAGCAGGTTGCTGCTGCCTACTATTGCCATAGCCCAAACACTGCAACAGTACCCGTAGCACAGGCACTCAGGCCACTTACATGCGGAGTACCCAACCCGGCTGTGGGGCAGACACACTGCCCTACACTCGGTGCGCAGGACTGTGGCAGAAGAGCCACTTCCAGCTTTGGCTGGGGTTGCAGCACTGGATGGGGCTGCGGACAACAAGAGGTGTTCTTACTTCTTTGAGCAGTCACCTCCTGTATTTTAACGAATGCACTGTATCCTCAACCAGAAAGATTAATATTAGCTATCAGCAAATCAAACATTACTTTTAATGTTTTGTGACCATACACTTTATTTGTTGTTAGGGGTTTTTTTTCTTGTTGTTGTTGCTCTGAACGCAAACCAAGTATCTAGTTACTCTGGTGATTCCAACCTAAATCATGCCACTGACCCAAGAGCGTAACCTTTGGCATATAAATAGTATATGCCATATAAATAGTATGTGCTTTGCCAGAGGGGCTGAACTACCACCTTGTCTACTGATTTTAAGATATGGATGCTCAGCACAGTTTCAAAACCCCATGTCTAATCCTTCGTCTTCCTCTCTGCTCATTGGCAACACCATAGCACGAGCACAGCACTACCCCTGCATACTGCAAGCATTAAAATGCACTGAATACTTTGAAACACTGAAGAACCACTACACAGATAATAAAGCACATAACAACAAACTGTGAAAAGAGTTAAGTGAAGAATTGTACCCTGTAATGGTAAGAACATCAAGAAAGTTTAGTAAAATAGGGCACAGGCAGATAAATCAGCAGTTAATAGCATACAACAGAGATGCCAACTGGCATTGACAGTTGTTACACATTTTCTTTTTTAACACAGAAACAATAAAACAAAGTCAAAAATTCACTTTTTGGACCACATTTCCCTCTCATTCTTCATTACTTTGAAGTGTTTTGTGAAACTACCGGATGGTAGCTGCTTTTGTACAGCAAACACACAGTAGGTTGGTTTCGTGGTCCAAATAAACCATGCCGCTTTTTTTTTTTTTTCTTCTCCATACCATGCACTGAGATGCAATCAGCTTCTTGTCAGTCATTAGTGAAACTAACAAGCATTATTTTTGACAATAAAGCTTCTGTAAGTATCATTTTCTATTAATTTCTACAGCAGTCATTAGAATTACTTAAAATGTTTCTGGAATTCCCTTTTCTGTTGCTGTCTGCTGCTCTAATAGAGGAATTTTCCAGTATTTGCAATGCTTCTTCATGCAGTTATTTACAATGAGATCGTCCTTGTGATAAATCACCCTAATGAAATTTACAGTGGCTAAGGTACGTTTATAAATGCTAGCAGTTACACTCAGACAGAACAAATGGAATTTATTGTGCAGCTCTGGGCTGGGCCAGCAATACAATTAAAGTGCAAATAAAGATAAAACCCACAAGCCAGGCAGATCCGTTTTTCCTTGACAGCATTAAGAAGCATCATGACTGTGGTAAGAAATGGCAGATCAAATAGGCTTAGGTCACAATTTATTTTAAACATCTGTCTCCCTGAGAGGATTTAAGGGAGGTATACAATGATATAGCCCTCTTTCTTCAACTGGCTGAGTATCATTGGAAAAGTAAGGACACTTTTCCAGCCAATTTTTTTTCATCAGTACTAATAACTGTGTTTTACATTATGATGCACTTTACAGCATGCATTTGAGCTCACTTTTCATGCAGCTACAACAGGCCACTTTTTATCAGGAAAATTCAGCAAATACCAACTAGCTGTAGAAATGACATCTATCTAACTGGTATGTCACAAAAGCATAGGTGTTGAAAATATTTACAAACAGCACATTTTCTTAAACGTATGTCATATGCAAATAATAATTCCTAGCTCAGATGTGTTTGCTGGCATTCAAAGTTTGCCACCAACATGAACAATTTTAGAGCTAAGTCAGTGCCGAGTGGCTTCTCCAACTCATAGTGTTCACAGCTGATCACTACCCATTGCCAGACCAGACATGTATTTCTCTCCACAGTGTATCCAGAAAGTGCTCTGTAGCCTGACTTGTCAAAGAAGCTGCAGGAGGTGCAGAAAAATAAAGTGCCTTTTCCAGGGCTGTGTGCAACCTAACCAACCATCCCATTCACTTTATCTCCAGATTTCTTGAGTCTCAGATAGAGCTCCTAGCCTTGCATTTCCCGGCTGAAGCTTGCAAGGCTGACAGCTATTTACAGTCATTCAGGTAGTCCATTTGCTTTTCATGCTGTAGATACTGTCATTCTGTATTAATGAAAAAAAATATTTACAATTCATTTGTAAATCAGTCTCCTTAGAAAAGACTGTCAGGATATTTAAAGAAGATTAACATTTTATAAAGGGTAGCATTAAATGTACAGCAAGTGTTTTGAATAGCTGCAGATCTGAAGATAATAGATGCTGTTTTAACGTCACTCCAATAGAGTAGATGACTGTTAAGATCCTGTTTTTTCAATGAAGTTAGCACTATACAAGGACAACACTACTACAACTGCCTCAGTGAACACATAGCTAGCAATCCACTCAGACCATATCATAGCTATCTCATTTTTCTCACTTATCTTAATATACCTGAGTATATTACCACCCTTTATATATGTACCACTAATTAGTCACATAAGATGGCTACAATTAGTACCCATTGATAGGGAAGTCTCCTATTTTCTATTAAATGCATAGTCCCTGCTGCAAAACATTATCTTTGTGAAGCAGCAATCCATTAATCCAAGTAGGAAGTATCTTTGTCTTCCACCTCAGTGCTCATTTTCATTGCCTGAGAGGGAAATGCTGTGAGGCTCCGTATCTCTTATTGGAAAAGAGAGCTTGTATTCTTTTCAGTATTTCCCTTATTGTCTTTAGGACATGACATACATGATTTTGTTCATTGTACTAAAGCTTTCTGTAAAGTTTGAGGCAAAGCTGACTCTTCAGGCAGGGAGTCTGGGTTCAATCTTCAGGGAAAGCTCATACAGGGTGTCTTCGTCTATGATGAGTGTCTTGTCAAGTAAATAGTGAGTGACCTTGCATGGAGAAAACACAGATGAACAGGCTCTGTAACTTCCACAAAAATTTTCTGCTTTCTTTTTCCCCTTCAGCCCACTCCAGATCCAGACATCCCCCCACGTTGTCTTCTTGAGAAACACAACACAAATCTGCACCAGCAGCATTCTATGAATTAAGTACAGACTCCTAGAAATGGGCAAATCCTTAGCCAGGTTACCTAAACCCGTGTTGCTCTTCTGGAGTCTGAGATGAAATCTCTGAAGGTACAGATTAGCTTTGTGCAAGTTTTCCTCACTCCTGTAAATGGCAAGGGGAAAAGAATTGCAGGATGCACACAGCATCAGCAGATTCTGAGATTCCTTAGGAATTATGATTCCAACTGGGCAGGGAGAAGACATTCCCCTTTGAAAACACTGCCTCATACCCCAGAACCATGAAGGCTACAATCCTGACAGACTTTCCAGAGAAGGAGAAAGTTGCTTCTATATAGTGTCAGACAAGGAGTTTCTGCCAGGGTGAGAGTATTACAACCCCAGAGTACCCATCCATATTTCTGTATATCCTTCCTGTGTGTGGGAGCAGAATACATTGACTTTAGCTTTCAACAACAGCTGTAACCTTACAACTAATTGTTGCCACAGCTTTGATTTTGTTAGGAGATACCAGTGCTTAAGAAGAGCCTTACCTTCTGCTGATGCTCTATGCGGTAGGACGTCTGCTGGAACTGGCGTATTTCCCTGATAATATGAGAGATCTTTCAAAAGAATACATATATATGAGTAAGAACAACTGCATTTTGACTTCAGCTAAGCCACCAGAAGGTGGTGACAGAAGACTGGGTCAAGTAATTGCTTTCAAATAGCTGCATGATTCCAATATACTTGTATGACTTTGAAGTTAAATTCAAAGGAGATAGTATTAAACCAATAATTAACTCACAAAAATACACACATGTTGGGCAAGCATACACAGAATCAAAAATTACCATTCTCATTTTGGAAAAATTGACAAGGCCTTCCTCAGTGAAGTTTGGTGTTCCTTCTTCAATAAATGCCAGGTCTGTTAGGTACATTCCAAGGTAGGGAACGGCAGGTGGGTTACAACTGCGAAACAACAATCAACATATTAACCTGTAGCTAAATTTGCAAACTATTATTTTATAACTCACACAAACTCTTTCTTACTAAATGTACTTCTGACCAATGGGTTACATTAATTTCTAAGACATCTTGCTTGATTTCATGAGTTGTATTTGCTCTGCCCTTGAAAAATTGTATGTATTCTATCCAATATCTAGTATTAGTGGCAGATGATCTTCAGTAAAATGTAGAACCATGATGGAGTGAGAGGAAGGATAGGTAACCTCTGGAATGAGAGAACACCCTCAAGTATATTTCAATCCTGACTGACACACAATCTCAGAAAGAGATCCCACACACATGCTAAAAATGCATGTGGACATGCTTCTGAGTGGTTGATGTTCTGCAGCAGTGTAATCATCCTAGAACAGTAAGAGTACATGTATGCGTGTGTGTGTGTGTGTGTGTGTTCAGCATGTCCATGAACATGTGGAGATGTACATACATACAAACATATATATTTGCATATATATACATGTTTATACATACGCATGTGTATGCATATATGCATGTATATACACGTGTATGAATCTGTATACATATGTATATACCATGCTGTCAAAGTCTATTCAGGCTTTCTCAACAATGGACACATAGAACAAAGAAAGACAGAGGGGTAGCAAAGATGATCTGGAAAACTAGGAATAGCGAACCTAGAGAATAGGGTTTTTCTTTTATTGGAGGGACAGGAGGAATGGATAGTGATTGTTTCTTCCCTAATGCAGCAATTACAGCTTCATGTTCAATGACTCTTTTCTCAGCAGAAATAGTAGAAAAAAGGATTTCTGAAGATCTGCCATAAGAAGAATGCAGAGTGATGGCTGTAGAGCCATCTGTTAACTTAGGCAGACAATGCTTAGCAGTGCACTTCATTCTGGTTATTTTTTGTATTACGAGTATTATTGTTGTACACAGGCAAGCAATGTATTAAATGAAAGGTTTATAAAAATACCTGTTCATTTTACTAAAAACATTTTAAAAAAAGTCATTAGCTCCCCAACAATGTATGTATATTTAAACATTCCAGTAATTATTCTAGTAGATCAATTCTTTGCTTCTCTCAAGATCATTTAAAGTAGTGGTACCACTCAATCCTGGAAAGCCTACTTCTAATTACAAAACTTGCAAAAATACAAGTTTTCTATGCACACTGCTGTGGCAGAACCCTTGCCACAGGATATTTTGGGTACCAAAGTTACAAATGGTCAAGCGCAATCTGGCAAATATATTAAAGAAAATAATACCCAAGCGCTGCTGAATAAAAAAAGCAGACTGTTTTCCAGGGAGCTGGGAGGCTATAGAAGAGGAAATACCGTTGTACATTGGTCTTATTGTTATGTTCCTCTTATCAGCTACTGTCCACAGTCAGAAGCAAGATAAAGGGGTGAACAGATCTTTGATCTGACTCAGGGGTGTTCCTAAATCTTGAACTTCTTATCTTGAACAAGGACTCTTTGGAACCCTGTTCTTAAATATGGCTTCACACATATTGAAAAAGTTTATTAGTGTAAGAAAAACTCCAACAGGGAACAACATTCACACAGAATAACAGTTCAATTTGCTTCAGTAATTCTCTGGAGATATTATATTTCTCTACAATAATGCCAAATAGAATAACATTAGAATTTCAGAAGCTACTAGGTAAAAATATTGTCCAATATTATATTAATTATTAACGATTAATCAAAGCCAATTAATCTTTAACATGCACTATCCACTGCTTATAATAAAACACAATTGTATACTGTAGGGAAGCATACTTTTTCAGCATTTCTCTAAGGTTTTTAAATCTTCCTTCAGATGATACAGTCTTCTGAAGCTTGTCCATGAGAGCTTTTGTCTAGAAAGAAAATGGATTACAAATGTCATTGCTGTTGCACATTAATGAGTGGGATTAGATTTTAGAAAAGCTGTAATTCACTTAGGATTTGATTCCATTTTCAAAAGTAGTAAGATAGGTGTTATAAATTCAGCTTTGCTGTATTTCCCAGTATATTTCTGCAAATGGAGGTTATGCAATATTAAAGATTTTTCCTTTGAGTGATCCACAGAACTTTGAGTGATTCACAGAACTTATTAGCCTGCAAACTCAGGAAAAACACAAGTTCATAAATTAATGGTCAGCAGTTCAGTTTACTGTGTATGCCAGAATATTAGAGACTTGATCTTACATGCTGCTGAGGATCCTCAGCTGCATTTACTGAAATTAGTGACAGTAAAGGATGTTTACTGTCTTGCAGCTTGCACTAAGATGGTTTTGCCTCCAAGTTTCTGATAAAAGCTGAATATGTATTTGAAAATATATTACTGTCTTACACAAATTACTTTCAGTGGGCATCATCAGAGCCCGGTCACTTAATAAGTGAAACAAATTTGCCTTTTCAGTCAATTTATGCTCGAAGTAATATACAGAATCATGAAAAATTTGTTGGTTTTCAAACTGAATTTCCAATTAAGAGAAAGCTGCAGGCTGAAACAGACACTTTCTTTTTTTTTTCTAAATAGCAGGCTGATGAAACAATCAGATTACATTTCCAATGAGTACTGAAGAACTGTGCAACAACATTAATCTGTCTTTTTTATTATTATTATTATTTGAGAAGTTTAAAAATCAAACAAATTCTAAACATAAAACTGTTCCAAGCTAAACTCTTATATAGCATTTTGTATTGAAAGGACTTTTAATATATTTTTTAACAAAAGAAGATAGCACCAGCTATAAAACATCTGAGAAAAAGCTAGCTGGAGAAGGCAGTACATTCAGAATGTATTTTAAGTGGATTTCATTGCTTGGGCTGCCTTAGTGCTTTGCAAAAGCTGCAGACAGAGCAAAAACACAGAGGAGGAAATGCAACAAAAAAAAGCCCACCTTTTACATGTCAATTAGTCAGACCTAAAATGGGCAACTTGAAATAGTCTCATTAGCTGGAGTAAACTCTGTGTCCAAATGCTACCTGACTTACAAGTGACTTGCTCTGTCCTACTGACTTCCTTGCTCTGTTATTCCATCATACTACAATATTCACTTTTTTCTTTTTTCCCTTTTTTTTTTTAATAGCAGAAAGCTGAGTTTTAAGTAATTCAACAGATTTATTCAAACCATTTAAAACAGAGCTACTACTGGCTACTATTTTAGGCATCTGATCTGACTTTAGCTATAGCTAATAACCATCTATCTTCATGCATCTGAAAATATTTTGATTTAGTTTTCTTATGTATTTCATTACTACAGGCCCAAGTCATAGTCTTAGGCATCTGCTAATTCCATTGAAATCTGTTTGTTCCCACAGATATTTAATGATATTAAAAAGAAAAAAAAAAAGGATAAATGAAATACAAAAGATCTTGACATAAAATACCAAGACCAGTTGGTGCTTCAAATAGAATAATATAAAAGTGGAAATGTTATGAGACAAATACTAGCTCAACACATTCTTTGAGCAACACCCTGACCAGTGAAATCCAGAAACCGTACTTGTAATCCTGTTTTTCTTACCTGTTTGGATACTTTACCCCAAGTTTTCTTAAGTCTGTAGATTGCACTTCTGTTCAAGGCTGCAGTGATTTCTAACACACCGTTGTAATTGTGCATACATCGACAAATATCAGCTACTGCTACCCACTTTTCAATTGAGTTAGCACGGGAGCTGACATCAGCATAATTCATGATTTGGGAGGCAACAAGGTTACTCATCTGGCCAAAGAAGGAAGAATAAATTTAGGACATTTAAATAAATTATCCCTTTCAACATGTAACTGTTTAACCAACAAGGCAGAAAAACCTAACGCACAACAGAACTTATGGCTCTTAATAAAAACAGAGGAAATGTATTGAGAATAGTGTTGTAGTGAAGCATGCGAGAATGAAGATATGAAAGGGAAAGAGATGCAAAGGGGAGTATCTCCAAGCCAACATGTCCTGGGTTCAGCAGTAGCGGTCATTTTTCTCCTTAGTAGCTGGTGCAGTGCTGTGCTTTGTCAATTTGCTTTGTCAATTCCCCTTTCCCTAGCAAGTGATCCCAGCTGCTTGGCTTCTCTACCTTCTAGTTCGTGACTGTTGGCCCCATTGTCCCAGCACTGGAGCAACCAGGTGATGATGTGCTCCCCTGGTTGAGAGGTAAAATCTTTTCACATATTCCGTAGCTCGGTTGAAGTCCAGGGTCAAGAAGTCTCTTCTTCTTCTTTTTCCTCTGATTCATGTGATGATGACTCCTGATCAGATGCTGTCTCCAGTAGTAAATGCATTGCCATTGCTTCTTCATCTTGCTTCTTCATCTTTCTTGTCTCTTTTTTGCTCTTCCCTTTGTGTACAGGGGCAACCGATATTGGCATGAATTGGTCTTCTGGTTTAGCTGCAGTGATTATCACTGTGGTCGGAGTGGCTGCAGTATCTGTTGTCGGGGTTTGGGTAGCTGCTGTACTCGTCGCTTGGGTTCGCGTCGCTTCTGTGCTTGGAGCTGGAGTAGCTGCACTGTCTGTTGCCGTCAGAGTTTGAGTAGCTGCTGTACTTGTCACGGGTTGGTGAAGTTGCTGCACTTGGAGTAGCTGCATTATCTGTTGTAGTCAGAGTCTGAGTAGATGCTGTACTTGTCACTAGGGTTGGTGTAGCTTTTGTATTTGGAGTTTGTGTAGGTGCTGTATTTGGAGTTAGAGTAGCTGAGTTGTCTGTTGCTTTGCCATCATATCCAGATACATTTTTTTCCCTTTGAAGGTGCTGGACAGTGTTGAACAGGGCTCTGTAAGCACAGGCCAAGCCCCAGCACGCTGCCATCATTTGTCCCTCTCTGGTATGACCAGGATGACAGCACATCTCATTTAAGTGTTTTACTAATTTTTCTGGATTTTGCAGTTGTTCAGTGGTGAAATTCCAAAGCACTGGAGGGGCCCACTGGCCTAGATACTTGCCCATACTATCTCACACACCCTGCCACTCATGATTGTCCAGCCTCAGGGAAAATCTCTTGGTCCTCCTATCGGTGTCTAACCCTAGACAAGGTCCAAACATGACTCTGCTTAACTCTCAAGATCAGACAAAATGGTCGTGGGTAAAACACACTCTGTATGCACGCCAACATGGCGATCCCCATCACAATCAGCAGGCAGGTCTCAAGGGTACCCAAAGGCCATTCAAAACCTTCAGAATTCTTGATGTTGTAAACTGTCTGATGGGGGGGCTAAGAATTTAAGAGAATGTCTCCTTCACGGGTTGACCACCCAAGGAGGGGAAAAAAGATGTATAATTGCTAAACACTTTTATTATATACCTCCCAAAGTATAGAGGTGGTGACCACACTGGGAATGCAAGCCAGATCAGTTTCATGATCAACAAGTCTATTGTATTACAAGTCATTACCACAAAGTAAAATGAAACAAGAAACTTAGCCCAAGACCCCCAGCCGATGAACCCTAACACAAACCACTGCTGCTACCACCAATAATAATAATGATAAGGGAAATAACAAGGGAAGAGAATACAACCGCTCACCCCCTGTCAACCGATACTCAGCCTGACCCGAGCAGTGATCTAGCCCTTTTGGGTAACTGCCCCCAGTTTCTATACTGGGCATGACGTGCTGTGGTATGGAACACCCCTTTGGCCAGTTTGGGTCACGTGTCCTGTCTCTGCTCCCTCCTGGCTTCCCCTCCTCTCTGGCAGAGCATGAGACTCAGAAAGCTCTTGGTCAGAGTAAACATTACTGAGCAACAACTAAAAACATCGGTGTTATCAGCGTTGTTCTCAGACTGAGTGTCAAAAACACAGCACTGCACCAGCTACTAAGGAGAAAAAAAACTGCTACTGCTGAACCCAGGACACAGCAGTAGCAAAACTGATTGGGAAGTCTCTCAGTAAAATTCACAGAAAATTGTAAATGAGCAAAGATATGGTTGGGGATACAAAGAGCATTCATTAAACAGAATCAGTGCTATATTTTCACACTCTGAAGAAAATTTAGTTTCTTCTGTAAGCAAAAGGGCATTGTAGTAACATTTAAAACATTATTAAATTGCCACTGAAATGCTGAATACTAATTCTTGAAAATACAAAGAAGAATCTTTGTGTGCTTTGATTTAAAAGGTTAACACAAAAAGACTGCAATAGTCATTACTAGATGAGAAGTTATACCACATTGTATAAATAAAAAAGATATTTTTTTTCCAGAGGTCATAGAGAGTGTTAACAGGGCTCCTAGAAAGCAATGTATATTTGAGAGTACTTACATCATTAAAATGCTGACTAGTTTTCATAATATAGGGTGTTCTCTCATTTTTATCCATTTTCATCCAGCCCTGCCCAAGAAACTCTCTAGATATTTAGGGGAGAGAAAAAGAAAACAAACAAAAAAGCCCTTAATAAACACAGTACGGAGTCTCTGTCTGCACTATAGCCTAAGTGGATTTCAAGTACACCTCATTTTGTTAGAAGCTAGTAACATCATAGCTTTAAACCAATTCCATCACTTTAAATGCTATCTAAAGCAGTAAATATTATAAACAAGCTGTATTTTTCTTTTAATCCGCTTCCCCACCCCCCCATTCTAATTTTCAGCATTGTTACCCTACTGAAATTGTTCTTGTCAGTGGATGTGGTTATATCCATGTTAAACTGCTGTATGTATGAATTCATCACTTCCATACTATGTTCACCCTTCACTGGCCCAGAGCCTTAGACCAAAGGGTTTCTTTTTTCTCTAGCAAAGAACTCAGTCTTTCAAAACATGGTCAAACTACATGGAACCAGAGGCAATGACACAAACAGCCAAAGTACATTATCTGTTAAGTATGCAAATCTTTTTGCCCGTAGCATGTATCGGTGTAGTGCCTAACACTGCCAGTCAGTAATTCATCCACCGTACTCACTTCAATTACTTGTAGAAGAACACTTACTCATAGGGTATGCTTCGGAAAACTACGTGATCCAAAAGAGTTATTTGCTCTGCAAGCTCCATGGCTGACAAAGTCTCAAAGCACTCTGGTTTTGGGCAATCTGACTGCAAAAGTAAGGAGAACACTTAATGACCTCATTTTGCATCAAAAGACATTTCAAAACACAGGGTATTTAAGAACTTCACATGAACTTTCAACATGGAGTTGCAATTAACTTCCTTTCTACAAAGAAATAAGAACTAAGAAAAATTGCTAACTACATAAGGGTAAATATTCAGTCTGGAAACTCACAGGAAAAAAGACACCTACAAAGCCCTGAGTATCTATATAGGTTAATTAGAGTCTACGCATTCTGCATTAATTTTCACATAACCACTTTGCAAGTATCTTCTTTTTTTTTTTTTCTTTATCATTCCATCATTTGATTTAAATCCAAATCCTGAAGTTATAACCTGTTCATCTATGATGTTCTGAATTTCTCGAAACTGAACTGCACATTCCTGATATAAAACAGCAATATTTCTGTTCACAGGTGTGAAGTTTCAGTTGTGCTACGTTTTACTGACTTAAACACACAACATTTCTATAAGAGAATTTAATTTAATGTTTAAATTTCAAGATGAACTTACCATTTGAATGATATTCTCTATTTTCAAATGGGTATCATCTTGATCATCTTGTGAAAGAGTCCTGAAAAATTAAGTAGCACAACACTTGTAAGTAGAAAAGAACACAAATAAAATTGCCTGTGGTTCTGAGAAAACCAAATAGGCAAGCATGTTTATCTAAAATAAATCCTAAGACGCAGCTGAAGAGGTTGAAAGGAAAAAAAAACAAACCACTTGGTACCTAAAATCTCACGTCTTGTTATAAGTAAAAGTAGTAGGTTTACCTTAAATGACATTAGAGTCATGTAAGGTAAAAAGATGGCCATAAGGCTTAAAATCTCTGAGCTAAGAACAGCATGTACTATAGAATGGTCAATGACAATAGCTACTGTATGTACATGCTGATTACAGTGATAAGGTTTCTAAATCTATTCCACTTTGGCTTTAGTGCAAAGAAGTCTGGTGGACAAAGTAAAACTTCCTTTTCAAGAACTGGACTGCCAACACAAAAACACAACACAGTGAGAATAACATGTAATCAGAAGCTTTCTATTCAGAATAATCCAAGGAAACCTGAAGGTAGAGAATTACATCTCAAGCCTTTTCTCTGATTTTTAAACTACTGTGCTAAATGATATTTTGGGGAAATGTTTAAAAAACCTCAACATTTGAGAAGTGAAGAAAAGACAGCAACAGGGGCATGCATGTAAGAGTGATTCACTGGAAGTGTTCTTTTTCATTGGCACTACACTCTCCTATTCAGTGCCCCACACAAAGAGGTGTGAGTGTGGATATAGACAACAATCCACTAGCAGATTTTACTTGTAGCAAGTACACGGTTTGCGTTCAGTAATACAAGTGAAGAAAGTTATGAGAGAAAGCAAGGGTAAGGAAAGATTCTGCAGGACTGTTTAACAGTATCTCTGTCAGGGAGGATTGAATGCGATGACACTTCCATTGTTATCCTTACAAATGAAGGAAGCAAATACATACGAAATAAGTGTCTAATTCTTAAGATTCAGCAGCTAAGACTAGATTTCTCTCTCACTTAAACTGGTCATGTCTGATCAGTCCAAATGTTAAAATAATCTTCTAGTGGAAAATATTAACATCTGTCTCCTCATCCCTTTACAGTACATAAAATATTTTAAGAGTATTTTAAAAGCTGGTGTAAGTTATAGACCCTGAAATATATTTTCTAGTGAGATCATACAAGGCAGAAAATTGGTCATTCATCTGCATATTAATTCTTACATCTGCATATCTCCGGATTTCATTTACATTTATTCTGAGGAAGAAAAAAGAAGAACTGTTTCTTGAACCACTTTTTTTTTTTTTTTTTCCTTCAGATAGGACTATTAATCAGTTATTCACTGCTGTATAGTCTGAACTTCACACTTTCCTGTTTCATCATCAATAAAATTTTAGCTAGATTTCAGGAGTTTGTAAATAAGACTGGTAAGATCTCAAGCAAAACATACTTCAGTAGATTTGACTAGCTTTCAGAATGGATATTTAACAAAAAGAAGCTTTTTTACCCTGCAGAGAAATTCTGTCAGTCCATTCAACAAGAATTCCATCATGCAAGAAATACCAGCTGTTCAGCTGATGATTCAAGAAGGCATGAAGCAACTCAGTATCTCTTATAAACACTTTCCTTGCCATTCACATTTTATACAGAATCTTTCCCAGAGCTGACCATATAATCTCCAAAATACAAACCAATTTTTTCTCCTTCTCTAATCTCTGCTAATAAAGGGCCTGATTTCCCAAGAAATTTATAGGCACATATGCACCCATACACTCAGTTTGTACAAAGACACATTTATGCCCAGTATCTTTCAAGGACACAGTCCATGGAATATACCCATACATTGGCTCAGAAAGCATCAACTTCCTTTCACAAGTGTTTGAACATTGAATTTACGATAAGAAATGCTTTTCCTGACCTCATTCTGAATTCCTCTACTTTTCAGAGTCGACAGTAGACTGTGAAAACTGAAATGCACGGATGCCAAGACGGAGGGTTGACTGGCAAACCAGAATTCTGATAGACTACATGTTTCAATATGCCAAGGCCTTTTAAATCTCAAAGCCTGCACCAAGCATCTCTTCAGAACAACTAGAAAGACTATTCTATGACACTCACCAAGCAATCTGGTGAATTGCTATTTTCACGAGGGGCATGTCAACTGGCTCACCTCTCCTTCCCATTTCCATCCCGTTCCAGAGAAGCCCTCTGAATTGATGTTTCATCAAAGCTTCCAGTTATAACAAATCTGTGCTTTCATGTAGAAAACATGATGTCAAAAATATTCAA
Source organism: Psittacus erithacus (assembly GCA_009867235.2). Lineage (NCBI taxonomy): Eukaryota > Metazoa > Chordata > Aves > Psittaciformes > Psittacidae > Psittacus > Psittacus erithacus. The sequence continues at coordinate 93,835 of WYDI02013476.1, forward strand.
GTTGATTTCTACTAAAAGTAAAAAAGCCCTTCAGTTTTAAGTGGGTAACTTATATTTTTTCTTTAAGTAGTACTAGATAGAAGCCCTTCATCTAAAAGAAAACCACAAAGACAATGTATTTCCAAGGAGGTGGGTATGAGGTGATGATGGACTGACAGCATTTCTCCAAACCAGAAATTGGTACATGAACCAAAAGAGGAACACAGTATCTGGTGCACCTTTACACTTTTCTATAACAAAGAAGATTCTAGATTCCTTTAGGACATCCAGGGTGGGATTCACATCCTCTGCAAGTCACTGCCTGTGTTTTGTAATTGCCTGAGAAAGAAAGGGGTCTTCTATGATCTCTGGAGGAACAGTCAAGAGACCCAACTTTAGACAATTTGGGTGGACAGAATCTCCTTCATGATAGGCAATTACCTTAGAAGAAGTGCTTCATTAGATGTCTATAGTTTGTCTCATGTATAGCTGCTTCAGTTAGCCACCAAAGAATTTTTTCTAAGACAACATAGAGAGGAAACCTCTTTCCCCTTACTGTCATTATGACCCGTGGATGGTTCAAGGAACAAGAAATTATTTTATTCCATTACAGGCCTTGTCTTAACATTCAGAACATTGACTGCCATGTTGATAAACGATAGAAAATCTGTAATCTGATGCAGAACAAGAAAACAATTATATGCAAGATATACTGGTGTAGAACATGGTGCCTCTTCACTTCTTCATGCAGTATGAGAACATTTTCTTAAAGCTTAGCAGTTCTTGGTCAAGAGGAACATAGCCTTGGTTGTCCCTACTACAAGATTCATCTTCAGGGACAAGTAACAGAACTCTCCCAGCTTAGTGAAGAGCATGTTCAGTGTTTGCTTTGACCTACTTCTACAATGAGCCGTGGCACCATGGGAGGTGTCAGGCAAAAATGGCAGGGAAAAAACCATTTCCATGTTACCATGTCTTTTTTTTGCACATGAAGCAGTATCTTCATTTTTAGCACAACTATAGAAAAAACTTCACTCTTCTGGCAACAGAAACCTGGTTGCTAACTGGATTCATAAAACTGCATTGTCAGATAGGATGTACGCATGCAGGTAGTTTCTTCTGCTTCTGTTTGTTTCTCATTCTTCATGAAATCAGCTCCAGAATTGAGCAAGGACCTTTCTGACCTGCCAGAAAAGCTATACCCTCCTGATAAAAACTAGTACTCAGTTTTATATTTTGGGTTACTAAAAAATTAAGATTTCAAAGAGCAGTCTGGAGATGGTTCCACCTCTGAATTCACTAACAAGCTGAGAAACTGGAGGACCAGAGGAACACCTGCTTGCTGCCTATTACAAGAGATGATTCCTGAGGCAGACAAAAGTTTGTGTTTACAGTCTCCATGGGACAGCAGGTCCAAGACAAGCAACTTGATCCGTTTTTTTTAAAGCTCATTAGTCTTCCTGTTTCAAAAATGTGCAATAAAAATTAAGGCTTGTGGAATAATAAAGGAATATGCACCCCTGTGTCACTGCCACAGACACACAGTTTCACGTAATTACATTCAACTGCAGATTATTCCTTAAATCCTACAATTTGCTTTTCTTAGTTAATTATTGATCAGAGTATATATCTCTAGAAGTAACTACAGTGGGTTTTTTTAAGTTTGGAAAGCTTGCCTAATTACCAGACAACCCATTTTCCTGAGATGATTTAGGAACCAAAGCTATTCCTTTCAGTGAAAAGGCAAGATGCACCACACATTTGTGTATTTCACCCCAGTTGCACGATTTTTTTGTCCAAAACCGGAATTGCTCCAATGAACTCTTTCTCACAAGGTCACTGAGGCAGTTCCTACTCATGGAGAATTAATTTCTTTACCAGCTAACTGTTAACAAATGTGACATGCCTGGTAAATAACTGCCTCCTCTGTGGCTGGTGAGTGAGTCCAAGCCTTCAGATTACAGTTTTGCTCAGCATAAGACAGTTTGATTCATGTGATAATATTTTGAACTTGGAGAGTATGTCCTGATAACTGCAGTTTAACAACATCTTAAATTATGAAAGTGTTATTTATGCAACAGCTTCTATCTGAATGCTGATTTATGCAATAACTCTTACTTGAAAGTTTATGGGCAGTTTGCGTATATAATAAACATATGGATAGGACACAGGAGTCATTTTAGCTGCTACTGAAACATGGTGCTACTGAAAATGGAACAGAGTTCTTTTTTGAACCCTTTGGACAGCAATACTCCTGTCATTGATGCTTACTGGAGTTAGTGTTCAAATAATATTGAAATAGTACTGAAATATAGTTGAAATATTATTGAATATTTCAGTTGCATATTACTGAATACTGTAGTTGAAATAGTATCGAAATATTTGACAAACAAGCTGTTCACATACAAGTATGTTAGTAGCATTGCCAGTCTTGAAAAGCAATAAAGGATTTTTGGTAAACAATGTTAGCCGAGGCTTAAATTTCATGCCAAAATTTGAAGGACATCCATGCTGCATTCAGTCAAAAAGTCTAGTCCTGTATGCAGAGCCACCAGTGGTTCTTTTCCAACTGCTAGCTTGTGGGATGTAACCAAGTACTTATGACTCTGTCTGACCAAATCTACAATCAAACATGTTATTCAAAAAATCCGGCAGGATTAGGGTATGCAGCTGCAAACCCTGATGAAAGATGGCTTGGCTGAGGACTATATCTGAGGAAATCTTCATTCCCTACCTGTTTCCAACAGAAACTCCCACTGATAACTTGGACAGGTCATTTCATTCTTGCTTTACTTGTCTGCTTGTAAAGCAAAGGGCCATAATCCTTTCCAGAAATAGTCAGGATAATGACTATGAAACAAGGATTTTAAAAGTGCAGTCTCTTTCTATAAATTGTTTCAAATGAGTTAACTTTTAATTAACTTTTATTTGAATTTCTGTGCATACATTTTTTCATTTTTACTAAAATTTTATTTTTGAGTATTGTTTCATTTCACTTCTTCCCTTTGTTTTTTATTTGCTTATTTCTCAGTTTTTAAAAATGTAACCTTTTTTCAGATTTTTTAGTTCTTATAGTTTTCTCCCTCTCCTGACCAAAAAAAAGAATATAATGTGAAAATTCACAGTATGGTCAAAAATTCAGTCTGATTTTTTGAAAAATTCTAAAAAATGTTTAATGTAAATATCTGATTAACTGTATTCACTATAGAGTGTGCTCAGATAGTAATAAGTGCTAGAAGAGAAGAGAGGGCAACCAATACCTACCATTTCATAGAACAGCAGCAAAAGGATGCAAATGGGGGCAACTCACAGTTTACACATAATTAACAAGGTTCCATGCATTTATTCCATTACTCTGCAGAACAGCCAATCCAGCTTTATTTTCTCATTTTTTTTAAGAAGCTAAAGGTCTTAAGGTAATTTTCCCCCACTGTGAGCTATCTGACAGAACCTTTGCTGTCACACGGATTAATAAAATCCATAATACTAACCCTTTGTGCTCTTCTTGCTTGCTGTTTCCTTCATAGAAATACAAGAAAAAAACTTCACTATTTTTACTTGGAATAACAGCACATGAAGAATTATTAAAATGGAGGTTTATTTGTATTTATGTGAAAATTAAGTAGGATCCCATTGAGATTAAGTGCTTTTATTAAGAACTTATCTTTTGTTTCTTATCCTTTGACCTTTTCCCCCACAGTTGAACATGTTTCCCCTCACTGTTTTTCATCTGAGTATCTGGCAGAGAAACCTGTCAAGTGATCTTAGAAAATTCAGACACAATGCATTTACTGCACCCTTAGTTGTTTTCCTGCAGAATACTTACATAAATACTACAATTCACGTCATAGATTTATCTGTGGTTTTAAACCATATCTTATTTTAATAACTGATTAGTCTTTAAATGTTTACTGCTCCTTAGTAATGTGGAACAATTTATATGAAAATCAGTGTCTCTAAAATATTTACACTTAGTATATGGAATTATTTTCACTGAAAAATGCATATAAAGATTTGTCTTCTTGGCCTGACTGGACACTCATCTCTGTAATATCAACCCTAAGTAACAAAATAAGGTGTTCTAGCCCTAATTTAAATAGTCCTAGTTATGCAGAAGCTTAAAGATCTTCTATTTCATGGCATTAATTAAACAAGAATTCTTCTCTGTAAGCTACCCAAAGAACTCTGGACATGGTGTCAACACAAAGGAGAGTGCAAACATGGTCTTGTTAGGATGTCATGACATGCTAGGCTATCATCACCCTCTCATGAGCTTAGCAGACTGAACCCATGGCTACCAGCTGTTCTGCAGCAGAATTTTTTAAAACAGTATTTTTATGACTGAACCTTAAAACACTCTCTGTTTTATAGCAAATAAAACACTTTATAGCTAATAAAATACTTTAAAATTAAATACTCTGGGAAAAAAACAAACCCTGTGTATTCAATGATACATGATCCCCTAACTATTTCACATGTTACAGTTAACACACTAAATTATTAGAAACTTACTTACCTCAGTATATTTGCAGTAGCTTTTCTTTCTTGTGGCAAAAGGTCCGGGTCTCTCAAAACTTCTTCCAGCAAATTTAACACATTCATTTTCAGCTCATTGTTCAGCTCAAAATCCTACAAAGGAAAACAATTTTTCTTCCTTTTGTCTGAACAATACTGATCAAAAACCTGAAAGCATATACTTCTGTGCATTTTTTTTTTTTTTTCTTTTTCCCTGTAAGTTTTGGAACTATTTAGAGAAAATTGGAAAGCTGTTGCAATGAACAGGCCACAGAGGTATGAGCCCTGAAAGGCTGCAATCTGTTTCATTTTCCAACCTTTATCTTGTGTGTAGAAATGGGGAAATCATTTAATCTTTCTCTTCTGCAGTAAGAACTGCCATCTCACCAATACCCACAAAATATCTTGCTCTCTCTTATCCTGTGATGACTATAAAAGCAGAAAAAAAGTTTAACTGCAATACTGAGACTGTTGCCTACTGAAGCTAGACACTGTGATTTGTTTCAGTTTTGGGGTTTTTTTTCACTGTTTTCTTGGGCTGCTCTGTTTTTCTGCCTCCCACTCCGGTATTTTTACCTGATACCATTTTGTAATGGCCTGCTTTTTGTTCGGTGTAGTGAAATACTAAACCTAATAAGCTTGATAAGTCAGACTAGTGCTCTCTGGAACTGCACTAACGAACTTTGGCATTTTAATTACTATTGAGCCAGGCTGATATATCACGCAGAACTGCAATTGAAGAGCACTAGACAAAATAACCATAGAATCCCAGACTTGTTTGGGTTGGAAGGGACCTTACAGCTCATGCAGTTCCAACCCCCTGCCATGGACACAGACACCTTCCGCTAGACCAGGTTGCTCAAAGCCCGGTTCAGCCTGCCCCTGAGCACGGCCAGGGATGAGGCAGTCACAGCTCCTCTGGGCAGCCTGTGCCAGGGCCTCACCATCCACACAGGGAAGAACTTCTGCCTAAGAGCTCAACTCAATCTCCCTCTGTCAGGTTAAAGCCATTCCCTCTTGTCCTGTTCCTACAGGACCTTGTCAAAAGCCCCTCTCCAGGTTTCTTGTCAGCTCCTTTTAGATGTTTGAAAACTGTTATAAGGTCTCCTGGAATCACTCCTGTTGGTAAGAAAAGCAAAGAATAGAACAATATATAAGCTTTAAGGTGAGAACTTGCTGGCAAGTCTTGGAGTAGAATCCAAAATTGCTTCTATTTGGCTCAAAGCTAGCATTTCAATAAGTAAACTAAATCCAAACCTTCAGTCATCTAGTGCATCACAGATCTTCCTTCACAACCCACAGTTACTTTAAAGCAGGACCATGTTTGTGGCAAGCTTCTGCTTGTTTCCATGGGAACACAAGCCATGAAATTACTGAAAATGGGAAATACTTGGTTCTTCTGTGCAAGAGCTGCGTATTTTATTTTCCCTAAGAACCAGCTACAATGCTTCTGTTGAGACAGGCTCCTGTACTGACAGGATTCCTGGAGATGCATGCCTCTGGGGAGAACCACCCCTGTTGAAAACAACGTCCCCACACCACAGGCTTCAATGGAGGGGATGTGTGAGCACCACAGCGCACCCCAAGTCACAAAGTGATGCTTGTTTTGGAAAAAGGGTGAAATGCTTAAGAGGAGGAGAAGAATCCATGCTCATTAAAGAAGGTGGTGTCAGAGGCATACTGTGATATGTCAGCTCAAAATGCTCGTGTCAGCAGCACCCTGGGCATTTCTCTCCTGTTACAAGTATCCACCTTCATTCTTCAAGTCTTCTCACCTTGACAACAGCTAATTCATATTTTGAAACCAAGATATGTGTCTTACATTTTTTTGTGATGTTTGTCCATATTGGAGAATACTGGAGAACAGGAAGCTGCGCAGTATCAGGCTTTGGACGGGTTATCAGGTATAGCCCTCAAAGCCAAGCAAGAAACAGTTCTGGGTACTGCATTGTGTTTGTTTTATAAAACATTTTCTATAGCCATAGTCCAAAATGACTGTCTTAGAAAATATTTCAGCCTGTTTGCAAAAAGAAGACAGAGATTTTTATTTGTTTATTTAGGGTATGGTAATTGGAAAAATTTCATTACTGAAAGCACGAGGAATGCAACCAAAGTATATGAGAGTACTGTTTGCTCCAGTGACTTCAAAAAGAAAAATATTTGGAATACAAAACTATCAAAATTTAGTTAAAGGAGAAACCTTGAGTTTTCACAAGCTTAAGCAGCAAGTGTAATTAATATTAGCCTTGTCTATCCTAAAGCTTGATGGTGAACAATACATAAAAAAAGTTTGGTATCTTTGCTAGTTGTGCTATAAAAATATCATAAACAAACAGAAAAGGTATCCAACTATAACATCCCCATTTAGCATGCTAGGTCAAATGTTCAGTAAATTCTCTACCTGCCACTGTAAATGTGCAGATATAGAAAAAAATGACAGCTGATGAGTTAAGTAAGACATCTGCCTTGCAGACACCTAGAATAAGAATAAGATGTGTGCTGTTCTCAACCGATCAAAAGCAGTGCGGACCATGTTCAGTACCACTTCATGAAGTTTCCAGGGGTAAAAGCCTGTAGCAAGAGACAGAAGTGTATTAATTTTGCTGACATGCTCCTGCACTACGAAACCAAAAGCCTCCTTTGTAACTACAGTGCACCAAAGTCAGCATGATTACATTTTAAGTAGACTCATAACCAGGCTGTTGACCTTTCTCATGCACAGCATTAGACAGCAACGTTCTCTTTATTTTATATCTTTACAAGCACATTTCCGTGCCCGGAGGAGCTAGGAAACCTGTGCTGCAGTATAAGAAGTGCTTCAGAAGCAACCTATTCCAGCAGAGGGAAAAAAAAGAAAAAAAAAGAGGGAATGATGGATTTGAAGTCACTGGCCAGAAGAAAAGAGACTGCAGCAGAGGCAGCAGAAAGCAAGAAAAAGAAAATTCAGCTATGCTGGTGAGGTACAACTAGAAATATGGAGATTTGCTATTGGTGGTTTATACAATACAATAGAATGTAATTTTCGTTTTTTTGCCATGGGCTCAGTGAAACCCCGAAAGATTTTCCTTCCCTCTTTCTTTAAATCTTCCTAAGTGAGAGCAAACATTCTTCAATTAAACAATGTGAGGAAACATTGAATAACACAGACAAATAAAAGGGAGCTAAAACCTGAGACCGTAATTTATGTCTGAGTTCATAAGTTATAAGACCTACAGAAAAAACTGGAGGGAGGGAAGGAAGGGGCAGGAGGGGAGAGAGATTACTGGAAGACTGTTTACAAGGAATTTGGAATATTTTAAAATAGCTAAGGTTTGCAGCATGATTTTAATATCTCTGCTGTCTTGCCAAAGTATAAACAGATAATTATTTTAATGGCATCAGTGGAGTGGTTTTTAATCTTGTACACAGCAGATCAAACTCTATCAGAATTAACTGAATTTACTCCAGTGTTGCAGTCCCCTACAACAATATTTAATTTTCCAGCATAAAAGCACACATCAGCCACCACATCCAATTGTGCTGAGGGAAATGTTTATAAATTCACTGGCCACAAAACATTTACAGAAGAGGAAGGCAGAGAGAAAAGATATTGTAACTGGCTATCAGGAAAATTCATCCCTGGACTTGAAGTAAGTCTGGCTTTCTTCAAGAAGCAAGCAAAGAATAACAAACAGCTTTGTCTTTCAGCTAGTTTCAAGTGCAAAGAGACAGTCATCATTTGGGGATGAGTCCAAGTCCTGATTCTACAGTATCAGCATTAGCTTGTCACTCCTGATGGAATAACAGGTTAAAAGTACAAGCTATGTTAACAGCGCAACTGAGTAACTCTTGGCACATACAGTACAAACCTCTCCTTATCCAAGCACTGTGTAGCTCTGTAGTTAAGAATCTAACCATTATGTATCATCAGATTGAAGTGTTCAGGGCAGATAAGAAATGCGACATCTCTGCCTGTAAGACCTGGGATGTAGTACATTCAAGAGCTTTTCAGAGAGACCTCAGTGAAGAAGGACCTGTCAGGCTCCAGCAGAAGTGGATACAGAGTGCTCCTAATTAGTTTGACTGACTGCAAGCTTGGCTACTGATCTAGGGGTGAATCACATTCCCTCAAGGGTCATGGTACAGCAAACCCTTACACTTCCACAATGTCCAGGCAGAGCACAGCAGCAATTAAGTGCATTACTGCTCGAAGCATAAATGTATTCTGCAAAGGGCGTAAGTTTATGCAAACTGGATTTCTTCGCTAAGTGACCAGCAGCACACTGGGAGGTTCACTTACGGTTCCCTTGCTCTGCCTCTCTGAGAAAACCTCTCTGTTTCTTCAGTTCACAATTTGTATCATGATGTTTGTTGATTCCAGAAAGGACTCCAGAAATTATTTTGCTGTTTTAAGGCAGGGGCCACACATCCTAGGGATTTATTTGAAATGTAGTTAAAATACAGCACATCTTGCTATCACACAGCAAGTGTGGCATTATTTGTTCACATTTCTACAATAAACACTGTAACTTTGCCAGGCATCATATTCGTAGTATCACAGAATCATAGCGTGGTTTCGATTGGAAGGGACCTTAAAGCTCATTCAGTTCCAACCCTCTGCCATGGGCAGCAACACCTTCTGCTACACAAGGTTGCTTCATTCAGCCTACTTTTTCATTACTTTATGCCTTTAAACATGAGCCAAGTGAAACCCATGTAAAGGAATTTTTATCTCAAGTTTTTATTCCAATGTACAAAATGGAATTGGCCAATTCATATGCACTAAGCCTATTTTTAACTAACTGAAATCATGTTTGCTTGGACAACTCTCAGTACGTAGGTGTCCTACGTAATCCCCAAGCGCTACCAATAACTACGTCTGCAAAACCTTCTGTTGAAAACCAAGACAACTTTGTCAGCATGAACAGGAAAATGACTGGTAGTAGATTATTTCTCATCTGGAGCAAGACAGTAATCGAGATCATGACTAGTACTCTCAAATGCAGTCCATGGTCTGCTCCCAAAGTCTTGTGGCAACTCTGTAACAAACTGACATTGTCTGGCAGCTGTCTAGTTTGTAAGAGAGTTAAGATTTGCCAATTCATTCCAGCTGAGATCTTCAAAGAAGCCAATGGGAACAAGCACCCAGCTGTCACTCAAAACTGGAAGTATGGAGCCAGCTTTTCTTCTTCATCTGCATATGTGAAAGCTTTCTCCTTGGACAAGCTCCCTTTCAATCTGCTTGCCTTAGAAGCAGAAATCTCAATTTTGTAACACAAAGTGTTTGGATAAAAGACAAGGAAGTATTATTAAGCAAAGAAAAGGAAGCTCAAGACCTCACTAGGATAATGAAAATCATACAGAGGCTTTCTCGTTTTGGCTTCTTTTCCCTTCCTATTTTTCCATCTCTGTAGGAGTCAGTGGGAGTTTTATCCTCACAAGCCCTTTCTGTTCCCATCAACACTCCTGTCTTCACAATGACTGTCTGCCTCGTCATTTGTGTTTTCATTGTTTACAACAGGATGATCTTACGCTGTTCGTCTCAATTACATTTTAAAATGAATTGTAAACATTCTGATATAATTTTTTTGGGACAAAAAAAAAAGCTTTGTTGGCTTGCAGGTGGCTGGCTGGAAGAGACAGAATAGAGAGAAAAAGAGGAGGGATAAGGATTTAAAAGAACAAAACATGCAAATAAAAACCCCTGGAAAACCTAAAAATGCCATCTTTCACACTATGAGGGTTTTGGCTGATGAGCAATGCAAGTTTGATTCCTCTTGCTCAGTTGAGGAAAAACAAAAAGTATGTGGTATATACCACAATATGCGAGGATGGGGTTTTTTTCCCCAAAGTTTTAACTGCACTTGGGAGCACGTGGAGACATCATTTAGCTCATTCTTGCCCTCCTGAAAGGGCTGCAGATCTGGCATTACCACTACATCTTTACTTGGAATTTAAGTGAGGCTCCCACAGAGTATGACTCCAGTTTTAAAAATAATGAATCTTTTTTCTAAGCGTTGTTTAGTATGATTTCAAGATGACAACACCACATTATGAAGGCACATCCTCACTGATAGACTGAATTGTTTATTTTAATGATTCTGGATTTTAGCCACAGACAAGTTTACATGTTAAATACTGTTCATGCTCAGTAGATTTTAAAAAACATGTGCTTTAAAAAAACCCCAACCCTAGACCATATATAACTGTGGTTTTGACACAATTGCAAGATACTGGAGGAAGCTAATTAATTCCATAACCTAGCAGAGGAAAGACCCTACAAACCCTGGCCAAGGATTTGCCAGAGAAAAGTGAGTAAACACAAGGCTCTGAACCATATACTTGGACCGCTCCTCTGTCCCTCAGTTCATGCACTGACACTGACCCATGTTATTATACACTTGAGAGCAGCACACTGAAGCAAGGCAAAGGGATCCAGAGGGGGTGATTGAGGGTAGGGAATAACTAAGTGGGATGATATATGTAAAAGTACTTCTTAACAGGTTAGACTCTTTATGTTGCATACATTTCTGAACATGGCAGACTCTCACCGGACTGCGGTCTGGGCACTACAGCACAATGAATCTGTAAAATAATTCAGGCAGACAAATAACTCATGGAGAATTGGCTGTCACTGGTGGATTAGGAAGCACCAAAACGGAGTTTGCTATGATGCAGAATTACTCACATGCTGCCGTGTTAAGCAGCATGTCTGCAGTAGCATCTCACACCGTATAAAGAGAACTAAAGAAATCTCCATCTAATGTCTTAGTTTCTGTTTACATCTAATAACAAGGAAACGGCATTTTGGCTGAAAAAATGTGTTCAGTAGGTCACCTTCTACAGTAGTGCAGGGTAGCAATGACCACATGGATCTCAGGCACACCACAAGGAGCACAGTCTACCACCACACAATGGGAGAAGCTGCTCCCTCAAAGGGCAGAAATTGCCTATTCAGTTCTGGAAGTTTTTACACCAAAAGCAAATTCAAAGCTAAGTGGAGAGAAAACAGTATCAGCAAAGCACACAGAATTGTATGCTTATTTTTTCAAAGAACACCTCATTTTGGGTTTGTGGGGGTTTTGTTTTGGGATTTGTTTTTTTGTTTTGTTGTTGTTGTTGGTTGTTTTCTTGTTTGGTTTCATTTGGTTTGGTTTTTTTTTGTTCAGGGAATAAAACCTGCCTCTGGCTGCTGCTGAAGATGAAGAACGTCTCAAATGTACCAATCACAGAATCACTGAACCATAGAATGGTTTGGATTGGAAGGGATCTTAAAGCTCATCCACTTCCAACGCCCTGCCTTAGGCAGGGACACCTTCCATTAGGCCAGGTTTCTAAGTGGCCACCGAATGATTGAAATATCTTAAAATGCAGTAAAATTTTGGGCAGTTCTGTTGATCTCATCGAATTTTTGATACTTATATTATTTTGACACTTTGGATACCTAATAAGCATTTCTTCACCAGACACTGGTAGCTAAGGATTCTCTGGCTCGCAGTTTGTGTTGTTGCTACAAAATGAGGCTCTGAGCTACTGCTCTCCCAGAACTATGCATCTTTACTACCAGTATTTAATAATATTTGGCCAGACAGCAATTCTTTACTTGTCTTCCTTAAAGCAGAGCAGTCCCATATTTTTTGATAGAACCTAGTCAGTTGTATCTGGTTTGCTTAGGTCTTCTGTCCTCTCTTTTTCCTTAGTCTCACAAGTAAATAATACAAAATGCTGATTACATGCTCTGTTGCTGTAGTGTTTGCTATTTTCTGTGCCAAAGCTCTTGCATTTTAGAATATTTGCTATATTGGAATACTGGATTAAGACTGCTAGAGAAGCAAAATCTGCCACCTTTGCCATGGAAAAAATAAAAGGCAGTGAGAGACTTGGGAGTCCAGGTCATAGCTTCCACACTCAGCTTCCACTTTGAAGACACCCAGTGTTGAACTATTACTCATTATCTTTGTTCTCTTAATATTTAAAAAAACTACTAACTGTAAACATTATGCAAAAGTAGGTTCAAAAGTATCCAGGACAATATTATATCTTTGCATATCATAGGTAATTTTGAAATGGAAACAGACAACACTGTATTTTTAAGGACAGAAACTGTATTTTTGGTAAATTGCTACAATGACAGAGTGTGCTTGCACTCTTCACAGTTACTTTGTGTTTATGATAAAGAATCATCACATCTCAGTCACGGTCACCTGTGAAACGTAATCTTCCACCTAAGTAGTTGTAGACGGTTGCTGAATATAGACAAATTCTGATGACTCCTAATGTTTTCCCAATCACATTAATTAACTACCTTTTAATTAGTATAGAATCTCAACTCCTAGCAATACTTCATGTGAACTGTGGCAGGGACATGTTAAGCATGTACTGTACACTATCATAACACAGAATAATAATAGCAGGCTTATGTTCCCATTACAGCTCAAGATTTTGCCATGCAATGATTTTCAGTTAACAAGGTCAAAGAAAACTTGGTGTACATAGGCTGTTTCCAATAATTCAAAATGTTTAATCATTCCCATGATAACAAGAGAGGTTTTATTAATCTCTGCTGGACTGTTCAGCTTTTCAAACAACCAATTTCACAACCACAACACAAATTTTCCTATTTACGCATTTTTTACTGACTTCATTACCTAGCAAAGTTAACCTCTATGAAAATTACACCCATTACAGAGAAAAAAAGGAGACTGTGTTTGACAGAGGACAGTTTGACATTGTTGCAGTTAGCTGTGCAATAAAACCTTTTTAGACCAAGTGTTCTTGATTATTAGAATGTAGTGTCAAATCAGTATAATTGCCATGAAGTTCTCATCTATCCAAGGCATATAAAAATCTTTCATTTGCTTCCAGAGTGTGCTCTCTCTTTCCCTCCCTCCTACTTTGTTTCATTCCTTTCCTGCTTCCTTCTTCCCTTTCTCTGTACTTCTCTCCATCCTTCTTTCCTTTCCTCTGCTTCTCCCTCTCTCTTTTCCTCCTTCCAGCTTCCCTCCTTCCCTCCCTTCCTTGCTTCCTTCCATCTTTTCTGCCTCCCTCCCTCCCTTCCTCTCTTCCTCCCTTCCATCTTTCCATCCTTCCATCTTTCCTGCCTCTCTCCCTCCCTTCCTCTCTTCCTCTCTTCCTTCATTCCATCTTTCCATCCTTCCTGACTCTCTCCCTCCTTCCTTCCTTCCACCCTCCCTCCCTCCTCCCTTCCTCCCTCCCTCTCTCCTCTCTCCCTCCCTTCTTACGATCTTTCAACCTTCCTCTCACCTGCCACCTTAAAGGACATTTCTATCTATGAAATCCTGCTAGCTGCTCAGATTTCTTTCCCCTCCTCCTCTGCCAATACAGTTTTATGACTATATATGAGTCCCACAGTCCTGTCATGGTTGTAGAGGGACCAACATGAAGGTGTGGTGACTGTTCCCATGTTTCACAACAAATAAATAAATACCTGTATGCAAACACCAGTATTTTAACATGGTCAACGTAAACGTAACTGAACTAAGCTGCCAGTAGCATGAACGCTGACAATCTGAAAGATTAGTTCAACCTGTCCATTATGTATTTCAACACACATGTCGTGGTTTAAGCTTAGTGGTAAATTAGAAAAGCATGTAACCTGCTTGTTCCCCCCCCCCCCCCCCCCCCCTGCGGGCCGGGGGGGCGGAACCAAAGAAGTTTACTACCCCCGCTGTACGACAAAACAACCATAGAAGAAAAGACTAAACAAAACACACTAC
>WYDI02013483.1:0-44028 GCA_009867235.2 Psittacus erithacus
AAGGCCAGGTTGGACACAGGGGCTTGGAGCAAGCTGCTCTAGTGGAAGGTGTCCCTGCCCATGGCAGGGGGTTGGGAGGTGCAGAGTTTTAAGGTCCCTTCCAACCCGAACTATTCTGTGATTCTATGATACCTGTGGCAGTACCACAGGTGAATTTCATTAAGAGTATCAGGACAAACTACCCCAATGCAGAGAAGTTGCCCAGGGACAAGCAGAGAGAATGGAGACTGGGTCAGCTTGGGAAGAAAAAGCATGGAGCAATAACAGGAGCATTTACGGATGTAAAAAGGGAACACAGGGCAAACAAAGTGAAATAACCAGCAGAGGATACGAGGAGTGCTCAGAAGCCCTCCTGTGCGCACCTAAGAGGAAGACAAGGGAAAATAATTGCCTGCTGCTCAGTGGGCAGGGAAAGTGCCCAAGAGAGGACAGTCAGATGTTTAATGCCTTTCCTCTGCCTTTACGAAGTCTGTACTGCACAGGCAGCTGAAAAGAGAAGCAGTGCTGTGGGAACTGGGCTGAAACAGAGGAAAGCAATGAAGGGCTACATGTGTTTGTGATTCTTACATTATCTGAAGCTGACACAGTTCAGCCTGGAGTGTTTCAGGCAGGTCTCAGAGCTGCCGATTCCTGTCTCTAAGAGCACCTGGAGGAATGAACTTCTGGAGGCCTGGAAAAGACAAAGGCAATGGCCTTGGAAGGAAGGATAACCATAAGTTCATAGGATAATTTAGGCTGAAAGGGACCTCAGGAGGTTCTACCTCCTGCCAAAAGCAGGGAGAGATGCAAAATCAGAGCAGGTTTACTCTTGAAAGCCTCCAAGGATGGAGCTGCTCAACCTCTGTGCAGCCCATTTCAGTGAAGCGAAAGGGCCAACTAATGATGCTGAGAAGTCTCATTTGTGGTCTGGCTCCTTTGGGGCATCACAATCCCTGCCTGTATTTCTGTGAGAATTCATAAGTGATTATTTTCCGGTGTAGAATTTGTGTTTTGTGGTTTTGTTTGTAGTTTTTTTAATAAAGCTCACTCACAGATTATGATTAAATGCAGGATGCACCCTTCGTCCCTCAGAGATGGGCAGTCTGGAGCTGTTCACATGTGCAATCATTATCAGCAAACACTTCTTTGACAGTAATGCACAAAAGCAAGTCCTGCATCCATTGGATTTCCATCAGAAATAGGTTAAATCAGAGCAAGAAAAACCTGCATTTTCTTCTCCATCCAAAAGAACAGACAAGTTGGGGTTTTCTTTTCTTTATTCTGAAAACTCTGTAAAGAGGTACAAAGTCCATCAGCCGCAGCGTGCTGTGCTGGAGACAGACCCGGACACCGCAGGCAGGAGAAAGTCTTTGCAAGGTGATAATTTACTGCAGAAAACACTGCTCACGTCTCAGGAGTTTTGTTTCCCCAAGCATCAGAAGCAGCGTGCTTTGCTTCCCTTTTAGTGACGGTTTGTTTCACAACAGTGATAAGGAAATGGGGAAGGCCCTCCGTTTGCGTCTTGCTGGGACTGTCTCCAGATGCTCCCTTCAGTAGCAGGAGCACGCCACCTTCCAGCCTGCAAGGATTTCATCTCAAGTGAATGAGCTTGTGAAAAATATAAGCATCTGGTGCAGATTACCCAATTTCTATCCTCCTTTCACTCAGCAGCCAGGATCTCCATGGGCTGGGCCTCCTGCCTCACCAGTTCTAAGAGCTTTGAAGCCCTTTAGTAGCTCCTTGGATTGTGATCCGTTCGGTCTTCTCTTGTTTTCTTCCAGCTCAGTGTGGTTTCTGCTCAGCAGATGCAGCTTGTCCTCCTGTCCTCTCCTCCTGTCCTATTCCAGCCACCAGCCCTGCCTCTGCTTTACCACCTCTCCATGCAGCATTGCCAGCGCAGACTCCATTGCTCAACATCAGCCTTTTCTGAGCTCTCACTCGTCTCTTTTAAGGAGCAGAGCCACACAGCTTTGCAAAGTTCACTTTCGCTGCTTACCTATTTAAGGTAACTGAGGAGCAGAGATATGCGAAAGCTTCGGAACGCTGGAGCTGTTAAGCCCCCATGCACTGTGTTTTATAGCTTGATGCTGGCATGGGCCCATTCAAATATATTTTGACATACAACATGTTATTCCTTCCAAGGCAGTTGGTCTCTTTATTTATTTAGTTAGAGTGAAGGATTCATTCCCCCGCTGACTAACAGGAGACCAAGGATTCCCACATGCAGCTGAGACCCTGCACTTCATTCCCTGCTGGTGAAATTCTTTTCATCCATTATGGAGCTATTGCACTTCATTCCTCACCACTATATTTTTATTTGTATATAAAATAAAAATGTGACAGCACATGGAAAGTTAAGAAGTGGACAAATACATAAATTACTTTTATACAGCAAAGCTGATGTGGCTGTATTCCTCTGGACTTAACCGGCGCACAACCAAATAGACATTAAAGATTAGATGTAGAAAAGCACTGTACTCTTCCAGAAGGGGTACACAAAGCGTGCCGAGTCTTCTCTTCGCTAAAAATCATTTCATACTTACAGGCACCACATGCCCATAAGGCATGGATGTCATTAGACCACCACTTTTGCCCTTGGAGCCCTGCTTTAAGGGGCATATTGAGGAAGCCACCAACCCTCCTGTGTATCCACCTCTCATTGGCACAGGTGCAAATCAGTTGGAGATGTTTCTGCACAGCAGGACATGCTCCTGTTGTAGAACTGAGTTCAGGGCTTGTGGAAATGGAAATGTGGGAGGGAGGCAGGATTTCAGTGTTGAAAGACATCTATTTTTTTCCATTAAGTTAAAATATACATATGTAGTTTACATTAATATTTGGTTTACATTATTTGCTGTACTCCATGATCAATAATTCCAGCAAAGTTCTTTCAAAGTCACTTCTTCACTATATTTGACTTGTCTGGAACCATTACCTTGATGGGTCTTGGTCCCCTACTGCTACAGGCAGTGTTCAGCCTTCAGCACATCACAGGGATGCATGGAAGCAGGGGACAATTTCTTAATCCCACAGTGCAACTGGAATGCAAGGGTCATACCTGTCCCAGCAAGATCTTTGTTACAGTTGGAGATGGATGTACCTGCATCACTCAAGCCTCCTAGGGACCTCTGTTCATAAGATTCCTGTTATTTGTAAGGTAGGAACATCAGCGAGTCTATTAACTCTGATTGAGAATGGCTGGCTCCATTTGTTCTGTCCATAAGGACCCCTATTTAACAAGCCTCCTGGAACACAGAGAACCTATGGTCCCCTGTTAAATCACCTTGCAACTGTCCAGAGGAATTAGTTGCCAAACAGGACAGAAGCTAGCTCAATGCAGAATCATTGGAATGGCTCCTTTCTGCTCCACTTTCCCTTTCTTGTAGGAAAGATCTGCAGAGACAGACAGTGTGGAAGACTCCAAGTCCAGATGGGCCTATTACTTGAAGCCCCATACTGTGCTCTGTTCCATGTTATTTCTGCACGTAGCACTGGTGCAAGCACTTTGAGGGCAGCCAGGGGCACTCACTCCATCCCAAGCTGGTTTGCATCTGTGTACAGTATGAGCAGTCCAGCGGGAATACCTGAGAACTGCCTTCATTTGATGACTGACACCATACAGGTCACTGGAAGCAGCCACTGAGGAACTGTGCTTTTTTTCCCGCTGCTGTGTGTATTCGCAAGCAATTTTTCTTCAGTTTGTACAGTATATGCTAGTGAGGAATGCTAAACAAAAGGCAGTATGGATCATTTCCACCAAGAAGCAGTGAACTTGCGCATACATGGCACCTTGTGCTCCCTGTGACAGTGTCAGCACAGTGCAGAGGTGCTCTGCCTGTGGAGTTATGGATCTGGCAATAAGAGGAGGAGAGTAGGGATAAGCAGAAAGGGGGAGAAAGTACCATATGTATGGTATATGGTAACTGTGCTTTTAATACTGAGCAGGGTAGAAAAGGGGTTTGCACAGAAAAGAAGTGTGTCTGGATTTAAAGCCCAGCAAAGACAAAGGGAATCCACCCTGGCAAGGTAGAAGACTGTCAACAAGACAAGTTCATAACCCTGGAGCACAAGAAAGAGCCCATTAGTTCTCCCTGAAACTGATGAGGCTATAGCAGACCCAAGGGGATCCTGGAGAAATCAATAGTACTTTGGTAGACTTCTCTGCAGCGCTGTATACCCACTTAGCCCAGAAGGGCTCCAGAATCTTTCATCAGTTCTTCCTCCATAGCTCATGCACTCACGTCTGAGTGGCAAAGGTCAGACGTAAATATTGCAGATGAGGAAATACAAAGATCTATAACTGAGATGAGGAAGCATGGCTCCTGAGGGACACAGGCTTTGCAAGCAATCCCTACAACATGCCTGCGGCACAGCAGCTCCCGCATGGAGCAGAGGTGTGTAATACCGTGTCAGTGCGGGTACTGGGGGTATTCAGGGCACCCCCTGTGGTGTAGGGCTGCAGCCAAACCCAGTGGGTCTAGGGTATTTCTGCTTTGAGCCCCACAGGAGCAGAGGGCTGATGGTGTTCCAAGGTGTATTTATGTGAATGTCCCCCACAGACCCTACAAAGGGGGATATGGGGCACAGAGATCAGGGGTGCATGGTCTACACTGCACAAATTAAGGTTGATCCCGACAACCAGCAAGGCCCTCCACAGTTTAGATGGCATTGTGATGGGACAAGGAGAGGACCTGTCAGTGGTCCAGAGCTGAGGATTTCACAGCAGCCAAACCCATACTGAGGGACCTTAGCCCAGGGTTAGCAGGCAGGGATGCTGCTCAGCTCAGACATAGAGCCCAGCAGCTCTTGCTATAAACGGTATGTTATGACCCTGAGGACAACTACATGTTAATTCCCGAGGATCACAAAGCAGGCGGGACTCACACAGAGCATGATCCGTTCCTAGTCGGGTGATGCATTAACCCTATCCACACCCGGGTTCCAGCACACCCCTAAAAGGAGCAGCCACCGGTGTTGCTGCCTGTAGTTAGTCACAGCCTGGATTAATTAGGAATCATGCAAAGCTGATGGCCCTGCAAGCCTCTGAGCCTCTCTGCCTAATGTTTTGCTCTTGTAATTTATGTATAGGGGCCCTGAGCAAATAACCATCTTTAATGACCTCATTATCATCATGAAGTCATTAAGAGGGGATGTGACACAGGGGGATCTCAGATATGAATAACAAAGGGATGTAGAATATGTGTTCTTTCATTACAGTGATTAACTGTAAATGAATGGGAGCAATGTTACCCATCACCTCCTGGTTGCCTCCAGGGCACTCATCCTGCAAAGCACTGAAGGGGGTTGGGGCTGCATATTGACATGTCCTATCACAGCCAGGCTGCTGACATCCTTTGAGGCATGTTTGTCTTGTAGGGTGACATATGAGAAAGCAGAAATACGGCCTGAAATGTCTGGTCAGCACATGGCATTAAAACTGAATGTTCATGTTAGAATTAATTGATGCAATGGTCCTATCAAAGTGCCATTGTTTAATAGTCTGGGATTGATTGATCCTGTTTCCCATTACTCCATCCCCTACCATGCCAGGAATAAAAGCAGGCAATGATTTTTACACCCATAGCAAATGCCATTTTTTGTCCTCTTTCCTGGGAGTGCTGCAGGGACAGCCAGAGTGGCTCTGGACTGCAGCAGCAGTGAGGTGACAAGTTCCCTTAATCTCTTCAGTGAGAGTCGCGAAGGTGGGGATGAGCTCCAAAGATAGCCATATACATGACAGCCTGTCTGGAAGCACAAGCTGCTCCAGCCCTGCCTATGGAACAGTACAACTTAGAGGGATGATAAATAATTGACTGAGGTGGTGATTAATGGAAGTGTCACAGAGAAATGAAACCTTGTGCAGAGCTGGATCCCAAGATCTCTTCAGGGATGAAAAAGCACCACATCGCTGGCAAGCTTGTAAAGTCCTGCAGCCAGGGGACAGACAGCAGGGGCTGGGGAGACCTCATCTGCCCCACAGGTCACATACATGCGCTGCCACTGTCTGCGCTAATTCAGCTTTGACTCAAGGCAAACCTGCGGAGGATCCTTCTGGCATATTGTAAAACTAACTCCTATGTCCTTAGCCCACAGCTCTTACCATTTCCTGTTATCAAAATAAGGCCATTTATCTTGGGACTGGCATCATTTAGTGCTGGGTTCAATTGCTGTTCAAAGCAGCACAGCTTTCCCGCACAGATCAGGCTTTATATAGACCAAGGAGCTGGTCCTCATTCATGTGCGTTCTATGGGTGGGCATGCAGCTAGACCTAAATATGATGTGTATGATGCTTGCTCAAGGCAATACTGAGGAAATATGTTGTCTCAGCTGCAGGGACCTCAGGACCATTGGGGAAAGGGGCTTTGCTCAGTTGATATCCCATGGGAGATGGACATTTGGGGGCTGGGTGCAGTCACATTCCATGCTTGGAGCTGGGAGGTGGATAAAGCAATGATGCAGATGAGGCACCCAGGAAGAATGAAGTACTGACGGTCACAGCTTCAACTTGGACTATGTCTGCTTTTCCTTGAATGCATTGCTCTGGTGAGTTTGTAAGGCACAGGAGTCAAGGGTGGGCTCTGCTTGAACACTGTGCCAGTTCATCTGGAGGCAGTGCTGAGGTCAAATACAACAAGTGAAGGACATAAAGATTAAGGAAACTTTCTGTAATGAAATAAGTAATGAGAAAAAGATGAAAGAGACTTTTCCTGGTGCACTGCTACTCCAAGGAGGTCTGACTGATGATGCCCCAGGCAAAGGAATTTATCTTGTTGTTGTTTCAGCTTTCAGTAAGAGTTGATGACAATGATGCAGTTAACAGAAAGGCTCCAGTGACAAGTGGGCACGGTGAAACAGAGAAAGAATGGGTGAGAGAATACCTAGGTACCTTAGAGGATCTCGGCCTGGCTTGGCCTGCCAGCATTCACTGTTTGGGGCCTAAAGAGGGCTGAATCAATCTCAGAGCAGCTGGCTTTTATATTCAACAGAATGTGGTGAATGGATAAAATTTT
This sequence comes from Psittacus erithacus, assembly GCA_009867235.2. Classification (NCBI taxonomy): domain Eukaryota; kingdom Metazoa; phylum Chordata; class Aves; order Psittaciformes; family Psittacidae; genus Psittacus; species Psittacus erithacus. The sequence continues at coordinate 6,991 of WYDI02013483.1, forward strand.
GGAGGACTGGAAAACAAATGCAAAGCCAATATTTAAAACCGGAGGGATGAAATGGTGAGCTATCAACCAGCTGCTGCTTGGAATACCTGGAAAGGAATGGGAACGTATTATCAGGCAAACCACTTGTGAGCACCTGGGACATAACGAGTCAGGGAATTACAGCCAGCTTTGATTTCTCAAGACAAATCTCATCAAATCAATTTAATGTCCTTTCATGGCGGCAAAACAGACCTTATGCTCTGGTGAGCACTAATGGGTGTCATGTATCATGATTTCAACAAAGAGGAAAAATCAGCTGCCTGGAAAGAAGGTAGAGAGTGCCAGCATGTGGGAAACCATCCCAGGGTCATGGATGGTCAGGAGCACAGAAGGAAGACCACACTGTCAGGTTGGTGAAGGGGAAGACAGGCACCATTCTGGATGTGGCATACGAGCATGGTCTCTAACACTGGTAACTATTCCGCTCAGCACCTCTGATGCTTTGCCTGGGAAGCTGAGTCTTGATGTGGATGTTTGAGTTCAAGAAGGAGGTGGAGGAGTTGGAAGTGCAGAAGTGGGAGCAATCACTGGTCTGCAAAACATGGTCTTTGAGTAACATAAGAACTGTGATCACTGAAGGTAAAGAGATGACTGAGGGAGACACAATGCTGGTTGTAATTGCACTGAAGGTAGCTGCAGAGGTGAGAAAGTATCTTATCAGTTAAGTTTATAAAAAGAAAGAAAGGGGTGGGGTTGTGGCAATGGATGTATTATAGGTAGATATTAGGGAAAAATTCCAGAGATGAAAGGGAATGGAGCCTTTTGTTTTGGGAAGTGATGTGATCTCTTTCACTGGATGTTTTGATTCAAAGGTTTGAGCTGACCATGATGGGTTTACCTTGGCTTTTGACAGGGGATAAGCAAAATGTCATCAGGTAGTTTCCTCTGGTGTTTTGGGTATTCTTCATGTATTTACTGTGATTCTGAGACTCGCCTGGCACCACCTGCTCTAGTGGAAGGTGTCCCTGCCCATGGCAGGGGGATGACCATGATGGGTTTACCTTGGCTTGTGACAGGGGATAAGCAAAATGTCATCAGGTAGTTTCCTCTGGTGTTTTGGGTATTCTTCATGTATTTACTGTGATTCTGAGACTCGCCTGGCACCACCTGCTCTAGTGGAAGGTGTCCCTGCCCATGGCAGGGGGATGACCTTGAGGTCCTTTCCAACCAAACCATTCCATGATTCTATGATTTGCTGGATTCAATAAAACTTCACTGGAAGATGAAGACGATCACCTGATCTGTGCAAACATCTCTGTACTTGGGAATCATTGTAAAGCATAGTCACAGATGCATATGTGAATGTGCATTGTGCCTGTCTCCTATCTGTCCAGTAACCCAGTAACTCCTGGGCATCTTCCCTTTTGCTGCCTGTTCTTGCTTGTGCATACTTGTTGACACTTGTCTCATGCATCAGAACACATGACAGCAAGCAAATTAAGTTAATGTAATGTAGCTGTTTCTGCAGCATGACTATGAAAGAAAGAGTTTCTCTTAAAGCACCAAAACAGAAAACAAGATTGACAAGGTGAAACAGATCAGGTTTACAGACCTGCAGTAGAAGTGCATGGGAACAGATGACTCAGTGTGATTTGCTGCTCTGTGACATCATTGTGACTTAGTTTCAACGGCAAAGATGTCAGCAGCGTGAAATCAGAATAACCCAGCACTGAACTTAGATGTGCTCTGCCACAGGGTGGAAGAGGGAAAGGGAATGAGTGGGATGAATGCAAAAAAAAAGCTCTTTGTCCGGTGCCATCTCGTATGATTGCAAATAGCAAAGTGCTAACAAAGCAGCAAATCAAATACTGCAGCTCAGATGTCACTGCAGACACTTCCTGAGTAAACTGTTGAAAAATTCTCTTTGTCTTTCCGTGAGGCACAGGAGGGATGGTCTCAGGTGTGTGAGGTCCCCGCAGAGAACTGCAGGTTAGTTTTGAGGGCACTTGGCACTCACTGGTCTGAGGCTTGGGAGCACAAATCCAGAGTGGGCAGGTGGGGGTGCAAATGAATCCTGGTTTTGCTGTGTGTGTCCTCAGACTGTGAATACATTCCTTGAAAATACTGCAGACTTCAGGTGAAAATATGTGGCACTTTGCAGCTCCAACATGGTCCCAGCTTACTCTCTATATACTACAGAAATGGAAGAGGAGGGTGATGCTTTTGCTACCCAGAGAGAGGAAGGCAGTGGTGTGCCCAAGGGAGTCCCTAGCCTCTCATTCCCTCCCACTGCCTTTTCCTGCCCTTCTGTATGCTGTTATTCCCTAGTTATGCTCCAGTGAAATGAAAGTGTAGTCAGGCTGAGCATCATCAAGAGGGTAGAATCCAGACCTCATTTTTTGAGGCAAGGTTCTGATTTGTTCTTCGCTTTGTGTGGTAATTTACTTCAGTAGCTAGAAGGTTAATTGCATGCTCCATAGAGCTTTGAGCTCTCTGATTGAAGGCGCTGTTGACAGCTAAGTGTTGCTATAGCTCTGATTTAGTCCTGCGTGCCGGGGTGATGAATTATGGGGAGATAGAAGAGAAGACTTCTGAAGTTTGCAGGCTGCTGAACTTGCATTGCTCTCCAGCAGAGGAAGTTCAGTGCTTCCTCCTGCTGCACCTCCTGTGTTGTGTCGCTGTCACTCTGCTTCTTTGTGCTGACCGAACATCTCTTTTCTTTCAACCCCCAGTTTATAGCGATTATACCAGTGTGAGAATCCCTCACCCATCCCAAGCTACAGGAATGTGTCTGAACTGCCATTAAAGCACAGAAGACAGGGTCTGAAAGTTGCCAAGAATCATGATAGAGAAGGGGGAGATGCTTGACTGACATGACCACCATTGGCTTAGGCTCTCCAGTCCTCTGGACCAAAACTAAGGCGCAGGACACCACCAATGGAAGGGATTCAGCCAGCCAGGGTCTCCCTCCTGATTTTAGTTCATGCTGGGCAGAAGAGTCTCAAGATGGAAGGACTACTTTAGCCAAAACCTGGGATCCTGCCCAAGTAAGCAGAGCAAAGAGCAGAAGGCTCCTTGTGTCCAATGACCCTGACACTGGAGCACGTCCAGAAGCTGAACTTCAACTTGGCAGTTGCCTAAAGATTCATTTGTTATCACACCAAAGGAAGGGCAGGAAACCCTTTAAGACCATGAGTCAAGCCTATGACATGAGAGAGAGATGAAAACCAGCTTCACATCATCTGTACTGAGGGCTGCAGCCAAATCCAACCACCCCTTCCTCAGGGACATAGCTCCAGGGCATGGGAAGTACTTCTGTAGATTACCTACCTGAGCAACACAGGATAGGGAGAAGGGGCCAGCATGGCTCAGCATGATTGAGAGGGACAGAATAAGGCAGCAGTTGGTGTGAGGAAATGTTAAAAGACAGCAGACAGTGGAATTAGGCTGGTTTCCATTTAAGGGTCTGTGGCACTGGACCAACCACTACCTGGTTGTAGCCACACTGAGGGTGAGCAGGGATGCCTTAGTGGGCTCAGGAAGGTGATAGGGTCTTGTGCATGGCAAGGGGGCTCCTGTGCAGTGGGATGGGTTTTTTGCTGGGTCACTGTTCCAGGGGATGTGCCACAAGGAGGGAGCTGAGGCATTGCCAGGTCTCTTCCTGCAATCCCTGCACTGACAAACACGAATATTCTGGGCAGCAGCTTGATCAAAAGGACATTTTTGTGTTATTGCACTGTCAATGTTCCACATCAGGTGTGCAGGAAAGAGGGCTGTGGTGCCGTGATCGCAGCCGGAGCCTCTGGGTGCTGTGCAGGCCATCTGATACTGGTTTTCCATCTTCATTTTCTGCTGGTCCTGTACAGCTCAGTGTTGCGCTCACTACAGAGAGGATAATACCATCCTCTCCAAAATGTGATTATGGGCCCTGCTGTAAGTTAGACAGCGGGCTGGCTTCAGCAGTGACTGGTGGAAGCCCAGTGATCATGGGGTTGCATGTCTCAGCCAGCACCCTTGAACAACTGCTGCCCTATCTCCCTTGGTGCCTGACAAACAGATGCCTGATGCTTCACAGTCCCCACACTGCCCCCTTTCCCCATGCCAGGCTGAAGGGGAACACTTGAAGTCCTTCCCTGAAGCGGGATGCTGAGACGCAGAGCCAGACCAGGAGCAGGAGACACTCAGTAGCTCTGCCCGAGACAATTTTCGGATCCTGTCTTCTGTGCTTTAATGTCAGTTCAGAGACATTCCTGTAGCTCAGGAGGGGTGAGGGATCCTGGCCTGCTCCAGTCAGCTTAGAGCTGAAAGTGAGTGGGAGTAGAGGGCTGTCATTAAAAGGGACTCCTCTGATTTAAACAAAGAGAAGCAGAGATGAGGCTGGTGGGAGAAAGGGCGCAATGCCATGAAGTGGGTGGACACTCGTGGTGGGGAAAATCCTCATATCTGTGCCCTGGTGATGCTGAGAGGATCGTGTCAGAGGTGAGGCAGCGGATGCTCAAAGCCCCCGTGACAGAGTGGACACTCTGGAGCAAGGGACAGAAGGCTTCTCCCAGGGATCCTCCCACGACCCAGGGTCAACCGCTCCTCCGAGGCTGTGAAGGGGTGGGAACCCTTCCTCCATCCCTGCCGGCGGAAGGCAGGGGGCAATGTGACCGGGGAATGTGCCTTCCCTGGTGCACAGCCGAGGTAGGTTCACAAATGCTGCTCCTCTTCCTGCGCTTTGCTTGCGAGTCACCCTCCCAGGTGTCGGGCTGATCTGCTCGCCAGCAGCAGAGCTGGCAGAGGAGGGAGCTGACTGAGCACGGAGTACTGTGAGCACACTGTGGCTGAGAACAGGACACTGCAGCGGGCTCTGAGTCCTGCTCCATCCTCAGCTTGGCATACCATCGCATAGAACTGCTTCCCCTCGCTCTGCACAGGACGGCAGTGATTTCAGAGACCTCTGCAAAGTCTCCTGCGCTTCCTCCACTGCCCAGGCATTATTAATAGCAGCAACAGCAAAATCCTTGCACCGTTCCTGATAGGCTCCAGGCATCACCAGGGAAAGGCTTTAAAACCCTTTGCTGAGAGGCAGCAGAGGCTGGGTAGGAGTGGGGCCAAGCAGCTGAGTGACTGCGAGGCAGCAAGATCCTCCTCAAGTGCAGTGTGGGTCTCAATTAATCCCTGACTTTCCCAGGATCAGCGTCGAGGAGGCCCATGCTCCCCTCTCCCTCCATTTGCACCTGAAAAGACTCCATCATCTTCTTAAGCCTTGCTTACCACCTCGGGAAAACATCTGGATACACAAAAAGACACTTGATGAAAGCCTTCCCCTGTAGTATGGAGAAGAGCTATATAGGGAAAATGTGCTCCGAATTGGTTAGAGGCATATAGAAAAGTCCTTTAACAGCTAACACTTTCTGTAGAAAGCCTGAGAGAAAGATCACCCCTGCATGCCATCCTGGAAAGGTATTTTTTATTTAAGATACCAAGCATTATTGTGGTTGTGTGCTGCCCTTCATCTGCATTACTCCAGTTAAAATCCCATTTAAGAAATATGAAATCATTCTGTTTCCTTTAAAGATATATAAGCCCCATTCCCAGAGGGATGAAGGAGCAACATAAATAAAGGGAGAGCTTTAGTAAAACAGCACTGCCAGGAGGCATAGTAAATACATAAATTACTCACAACCAGCAAGGCACACTCGCAAACTGCAGAGCAAGCTCCTGGAGTACAGCGAAATATATGCACACACTAAAGGAAGCCTGCACAGTAACGCAGTGCCCCGCTGCCTGGAGATGCAGCCTCTCCACTGCTCATTGGCAGTGGAGCTGGTGAGCCAGCAGCACCCCAGCTCCATGCAAAGATGGTTTTGTAGAGCAGTGGGTACTCAAGGAAGGCTCAGGCAGCCCAAATGTCTCATACAGTTCACACAACTGTGCGCTAATGGACCTGAGCACCATAGGCTGTCAATACTCAAGTCAGTACTTGGCCCTTTTTGTTGTGTCTCCCTCTAGTCCTGCCATTCTTTTACAATTGTTTAGTTCCTTCTCCTTTCCCCATCACTCCTCCTGTTCAGGACTGTGTTATGCTCCTTCTCTGTATGCAGCCATTGGACGATACACCTGCACCTCCTCTTCATTAGATGAAACTACTCAAGCTGCCCTGCATGTTCTTTTAGGACATGTGCTCCGAGCCCTCGGTCACCTTCTTAGGTCTCCAGTGCATTCATTATAGTGTCTCAGCATCTCCTTTGAGCTGGAAGAGCTCAACATTGGACATAGTTTCACAGGCACGCTTTCCATCATGCCAAGTAAAGGGCCATAACACTTTTCCTGAGCATGGCCACCACCCTCCTCCCAAACATAGCTCAGGGTACACTTTGTTTTAATTACAATAGCAAACTGTTGTTTCATACTCACTCTGGCATGTAATACAACCCCCAGGCCCTTTTCAGCAAGACCAGCAAGCAAACAGTGCCTACTCTGGTCCAGCAGTCTAAATCCAATAAACTGAGCTAAGGTTTCCTATTAGAGGTAATGAATTGGTCTCTTATATACTGAATTATGCATTCATAATGGCTATTATCGTACATCTTGGGCTGTTATGCTCTTTTTAATTGGTTAATGGTTTCATCCATACACTGAACACACACTAACATTGTAGTTAGTTTTAGAAGCTGTATTTAGATGTTTTCTCTGCTACGTATCTTTTACCATGCAATAGCTCAGGTATATTTTGTACCTCTTCATTGTCCTTTGAAAGATAACCATTCTCGCTCCTGCTGATTATTACCTGTGCTCTTAGTTGAACTCCTGAGTTTCTCCATTAATTCAGTTGCAGTTACAATAATCAGACATTTTTTTCAGTGTATACAGCACTTTTTTAGCCTGGTGTGTTTCCTACTGGAAGTATTGGCTTCGTTGGGCTTGTCTTGTGCATTTAAAGAAAAAGACTGGAGATTGGCTATACCCCTTTATTGCACTCACTATGAAAACTGAAACACAGACATAAGACCTAAGGAACAGGGGTCAGCAGTGTCAGGAAAAGAGAATATGGAGGTGGCAGAGCAGATGTGTGACGCTGATGTCTCTGAAGTGTCTATGCAGAATAAAGAGCAAGGGTATATGTTGCACTAGAGGACAAGATCATAGTGGCTGGCTCTGTTTGCTGTGGATTGGCTTGACATTCCAGGCACTTCCCACAGCTGACTCTCTCCAGTGTCTGGCAAGGGATGGTTCTGTGGCAATAACAAAGTTAGCAGGCAAAGTTGACTCTCCCTCCCATGGGGCTGTGGGGCTTTGTGTCTTTCTTTATGGCTAAGCACCAGGTCTTCTTCTGCGCAGTGGGGTGGTGGACATTGCAATGGGATCTCAGCTGCTTTTGCAACATTGTCAGCATCGCAGTGCCCATGGGAGTGAGGAGAGAGCTGCGCTTTCTCCTGCATTCATGAAACGCCATACCAAGAGAGAAGTAACAGCAAGCAGAGCATCTCCCACCCCCAGCAGGCAGAACTCAGCAGGAAAGCAGACACAGCCTGGCTGAGGGAGCTGTGAGGATGGAAAAGGCTTGGAAAATGAGAGAGTTTGTACCTGCAAGAGTGCTAACCTCTCACCTCTTCTCAGCTGCTTCCTAAGTAAAGTTCGATATCTCCTCTTAGCATGTTTGTTGGAGCTTGTTTTGACATTTTCAAAGCTGCATTTTGGTTGCATTACTATAGTATATCCTTAATTCAGCAAGGAAAAATGACAAGTCAGCAATTTCAAATGTTACCTTTCAGAGAGCACGCTGTATTATTATAAATTCTTAACTGCCTTCATTCATTTTTCTCTGCTGTCATCTCAGTTGTTCCATTCGCTTTCCACCCCTCTATTTAAGGTCTTTTTTTTGTAGGAGATCCACATGTCTGGGCTTTTGCACTCTCCTGCAGCTGTAGCTGTGCCTCATCACGTCGCTGGTCTGGTCTGTGAGTGACGAAGACAGACAAGGTCTTGGCAGACAACAAAAGCAGCAGAGAAAAGTCTTCTATAAAAGCTCAACAAAAAGGAAAGAATTTGAGGTCCAAAGGCATGATGGACCAGTCTTGGCTCATTTGTCACCTTGATCAATTCTTCTTTCAGAACCTGCTGTTGTGGTGATGGTCTCCAAGAACTGCTTTGCAAGCTGTGACATCCAGGTCATCTCAATCTTCTTATAAGGGTGAAACTGAATTCACGTATGAAATGGGAGGGGAAATAAAAGAGGCAAATTATTCAGAGCGGCATTCATTGCTGCTAAGTGACAGTTTAATGGCATAGTTCCACTTGGCTCCACTGTATCTCCAAAAGGCTTGGACACTTGCTGCAGCTAGAGCCCATGGGGAGCCAGTCCTGCGGATTTGAAGACAGGGGCTGCTGCAATTCGTCTGTTTCTGTCAAGGAAAATTCTGTTCTGATCCATAGTTTAGAGGATTTGAGGGGTGGAAGGGGGATAGCCTTAGTAAGCAGTTCCTAGAAAGTAAATGAAACTCTGATTACTTCTGGCTTCTCCCAGGAGGTCTCTGAGTTAGCAAAGTTAATTAATAAAAGAAGGCAGCAAACAAGCTAACACAAGAGGAGTATATCACCACCCTTAACTCTGCCATTACCAGTGTGTTTGCTCAGCCTGACTCTCCTGACATGGAGTCAGGGCAATAAATGATGCAGGAGGAAACTCCAAGTAGTAGAAGGATAAGAAAATTTGAGATGCGGAGGGTGTGAGCATAATGCAAGTGGAGTTTACTCATCCAATATGCTGAACGCTGTCTCTTGCACTTGGCTGGAGTGCTGTGAGCACAGGTGAAGTGTGCAAATGCTGCATGGGAAAGGCAGATGCATTAGAGCTGCTCCCCTGTGCTCAGCCATACTCACCGACACCACAGGCTGTCAGCAGATGTCCTGTTTGTCCACCTGAATGCAGCTGTAGCTTTACACCTGTGGAGTGGGTGGCGTGCTTGGTCAAGATGAGCTCTGTACATGACAAAGTGCACTGAGCACCGGGTTGACTGCTGATGCACAGTGTTGTGCAACTCTTCTGGAAGATCTCTCTGTTGCAGTCCCCATCTGTATAGCTGGGACAACTGGGGGCAATGGGACAGGAGAAATACTGTGCCTCTTTGGCATCCTGATTCATGCAAGCTGGTGCTGGGTCATTAGGAGCTTCTACACATGGCTTTGATCAATATAAGATGTGTTTTTTGACATTGATGATTTTCAGCAGTGACAGACGTAATTCCCTGGACTCTGGTCCTTAGTAAAAAAGGCCTGCTGGAAGATGACAGGCATTAAAAAAGGGACCATATCTTTAGACCACACACAATTCAGGTATGGTGGCAGCATTTCAAGGGGCAGCTATGATTAAACAGCAAAGCAAAGTAGTTTTGTGCATTTGTTTTCTCTTGAACAGCAGGCAGGGGCCTGTGCTGTCAGAAGGATACCTCAGGAAAAGGACAGACAGCAGCTGTGGTACCTATCCAAACAGAAAGTAAAATCCTGATCCTTGAGCAGCCTCTGATATCCCTGGCTGCTCCGAGCCAGTGACCTTTTCATCATGTTACTCTCTGCCCTGCTGGTGAATGCCTGCCACCACACTCTGCTCCTCTGGGTTAACAACCTCTGCCATTTCCCTGGGTGGTGCCCCCCTGCCCTTATGGCTGCAGGGTCCTCTTTGCCCCATTGACCAATATTGGGCTTGATCCTCCAGCTGTGGTAAGCTCATGGCTCTTCTCACATCCTACCTCAGAGCATGAGGTAGGACCTGAGGTCAGAAGAGACCTCTGCTAGTCTCTGGTTCAAACTCTGGTCAAAGCAGTGCCAGATCTGGTTGCTCAGGGATTTGTGCTGTGATTTTCTGAATATCTCCTAGGATGGAGGTTCCACAGCCCCTCTATGTGACAAACCAGTGTTTGAGGACTCCCATCGCCATTTATTTCCATTATAGCCTCTCCATCCACCAAGAGTGGAGCTGCTTCTCCTGCTCCTGTTGCGCACACTGGAGAGTTCTGCCTACCCTCCATCTGCACATGCTTCTCACTGGCCCTTCCAGCCCATGCAGAGATGGTGCTTTTTGGCTGTCACCAATTTTTGCTGGATGTTCATGTCCATTTCCCCCTTGGTGCCCACAGTCTGGCATTGTTGGAAGCCTGTTTCTCCTGGCAGTGACAGAGGTCTGCTCTCAACTGTTTCATTTGGAATGAAACATAAAGCTCATGTCTTTCTGTACGAATTCACTTCCTTGCCCTAAAAGAAAGCCCTGGTCCAATTTCATTGCAGGTAATTACACTGGGCTCACCTAAATGCCTTTAAAGCCTAAACTGAAGACATTACTAAGGAATAATTCTTTCTTAATTTGCTTCCCACAGCACAGCTTTGTACAGTGTCAAATAGTTGTACTCTGAGAATGGCTGAATTTCAGTCATGGTCACAATGCAGCTGATGGCTTTGTAATATTGCCTGACCGTTGTCATGCTGTAGCTCTTCTACAACAGATTTGGAGCTAAAATTTAATCCATTATGGCCGTAAACAACACACTCCAATGTGAAGCAGGTGTAACCTCTGCTGTCTGCTGAAAATATGAAGTAATAACTCTGAGAAAATGGTGAAAATCTAAACGTCTGCCTAGCTATTTGTCAGGGGGGAATGTCCCCTCATCCTGCTATTGCTAGGGGGTGGAATTCATCTGCCTACATGTGTCTCTCTGCAGTCGCTGGAGCTCTCATCAGTGTAAAGCAGCAGAGCCCAAGCCACAATTAATCTTGACCTAAAGTCTAAAATAGACCCACAAACAGCTTCTGAAAGTGCCACTTGCTCTCTAGATACTATAAAGGGAGCCCACAGAGATGTGATCCATCAGAAGTATTAAAAATTAGGAGGAATAAATCCCCAGTGAATATCTTGCCATATATCTGAGTATCCTTATTGATCCCTGCATAAGTTTACTCCAAAAAAGTAAAGGAAGAAGACACAGACGCTGCTAACTCTGTTCATCTCTTGCATGCCATGTTCTGGCATGTTCACACATGACTTGCATGTACATTGAAGTCAACTGTGAAAAGACACAGTGATACCACTACTGGGTAAAGCCAGGGAAAGGCGTCCATTTGCCTTTTTCCAGTCTGAACACTGATTTGTGACAGTCCTGTGCCTTTGGACGTAACTCAATCTATACTTCTATCTCAGGGCAACTGGGTATCCTCTTGAGTGATCACCTTGTACTCATTGGTTCATGATGAGTCCTGGCAAATGGTAAAACGTGATCCACGTAACCCTGAGCAGGGAGAAACTAAAGGGCAGAGTTTGCAGTGTCTGAATGCAGAGTGCAGAAACAAGTCGTTCTTACCCAAGAGAAAGGTGGTGAGGAAGGTAATGCCATCCTTACCGGTATTCCCAGCTCTGGAGGACCCATGGGTAGGCGTCTCAAAAGCTGGAGAAGTCATCTGCAACTCCAAATAACTCCACTGCCCATTTGTGATCAGAAAAGGCTGCCGAGCCTCTTCTCACCCTATGTCCTTCTGCAATGACATGTTCAAGAGAGTTGTGCTCTTGCAGGAGCTTTTCTATCCTTTAACATCTGGCATCCAGCACAGAAGCAATTTTACACAAGGAACAAACTGCAGGGTATATTCTTCTCACACCCTAATCTCTGTGATGACAGAAGCAGAGAGCAGCTCAGGGGTGGACAGGGAGGAGTTCAATTTATTGCCTGGAACATAACCCAGCATAGACAAAGCCACGATGGAAATGTGGACCCCAATATGGCAAGGCAGGGAGAAAGGCTGTTAGGAAAATGAATTGGATCTTTCTGATAAACTGCTACATTTATTACATGTTGTGCATAATTCACAACCCTATTGTGAACCTGAGCACATTTGCTTTCCATTCTATATCTCCTTTCTGTGCCGCTCAGTGTTTCTAGGCCATCTGTGAACCATTGCCACTGCCTGCAAACAGGCTAACACAAGCATCCAGAGGCTTCACAGATATGAGAGTAGGAGAAAAGTTAAAAGAAAGCCACCAACTTGTTAGAAATTTGGCCAGGAGGGGAAGTGTGGGGCAGTGCAGTTTGAAGAGGAGACCGCTGTAGACATGTACGAGGATGCAGAGCAATGAATGCGCTGGAAGAGGTGAAACTGGTAATCAGTCATCCCCTCTCCTAGCACAAAGGAGTTAGAGCAAGAACTAATGGTGCTGAAAAATGAGAAAGCACAAATCTGTTTTGTTTAATCAGAACACACTATAAACCACAGCAGCTCACCGTGGCGAGATACGGGACAAAATATCTCTTGGAATCATACTTTTGAATAGGAATCAGACAATAAGAAATCCATCTGAAAATACGTCAGATGGCTTTCATGTTTCAGCTTTTTTCCTGACAGGAAGCCACTTTCTCTCCTAGTTTGGTATTCTCTCATTGTGCATGACAGAGGGCTATGTCAGGTTTGGGTCATGAGCAGGATGCCAGACTAAATGGGAGTTTCACCCAATAGAGACTGTTGTTTAAAGGTATAACTCCAACATGGGTTGGCTCCTTGCACAGCTTTGACTCAAGAGTCATCTTGCTGGGACATCATCCATCACCAGTAAGACAGACTTCACGAAAAGGTGGCTGCCCAGGCAAGTACCCAGCCTATCATATTCAGTCTATTTATATGTGTTATTGCAGACACTAGTCAGGTGAGTGCCAGCACAGATCGAGCTGGGCTGCTGCAGCCATGCTTCTCTCTATCTGCTTTTCATTGCTGGAAAATGCCTGTCAAGGCTGCTGCTGGGGCTGGAGATAGTCCAGGTAGCACCACATGCGAGCAAGAGCCAGGAGGAGTTGAGGTGGCTGGAAGGGTGCACATATGTGGCTGTGCTGGACTGTCCCTGAGAACAGCCCTTTCACACCCACACTGCAGGTGGACAGGTCAGTAATGGACCACTCCAGCAGTGCCTATATGATATCTGGGAAGAAGTTAGCCCTGAAAACATCTTTCTTACCAGTACTCCAAAACCTGCCTGCCCCAACTGAGAGAGAGGGCAGCAGAAGACACATCCACACAGGCCAGTCTTACTGGAACCACCATGCAGCATTCAAGTGACAGCCAGAGTTATGCTGGCTTCTTGTCCTTATTTTGAAGGCAGATCCCTGATGGTTTAGATTTGTTCCTTGAGGTGATTGTTTATTTCTTCTTACAAGAGATCACCCTTATTTCATTTGTTACATGAGTTATGGGAAGGCCATATCAATCAGTCAAAGCCAGGATAGTAAGCAGTCCCACCGCTGATTAAACCTTGTTCTCAGTGTGGAATTCAGCCCGGAGGAACCTTGTCTTTTAACAGAAACTAATCATAAACTTAGGGGGAAAGGAGTTTCTACTTTTCTGTCACCAAAGACAGTGTTCCTTGTGGACTTGCAAGAACAAATTAAAGATATGGTGTTGTGTTTGAGACTTTGTCTGTCAGATATTATCCCCAGCCTCCGCTTCTGCACTTGTCAATCAAGCAGGGGAAAGGCATATAAGAAAAGTCTCCCAGACAGATCTATAAGTCAAAACAGCAAATGGTCAGCCTTACTGTCCTGGTTTCAGCTGGGATAGAGTTAATTTTCTTCCTAGTAGACAGTACAGTGTTGCGGTTTGGATTTAATATGAGAGTACTGCTGATAACACACCGATGGTTTTAACTGTGTGGGCCTTAGTTACTGTCTGGGGTTAAACCACAGCACCACACTCCGACATTTCATTGCAAGGATTTAGCTTGTCTAACAGGTAGGACAGGGCTTTGGGACATCATACATGGTCATCTCTGACAGGACCTGAAAGTTAAAGCCCAGTGCTCCGAACATCTCCATCCCTGGTTGGCAGGGAGGGCTCCAGAGCTGGACTGCAGTTACCTTCCTTGAAAAAAACTACCTTGTTTCCTGAAAGTTTAGGGTCAATCTCAGCATACTTCACCTCAAATACTGAGAAACCACCTCTGCACAGCATCCTGAGAACCGAGGGGCTGCTGTGTTCCCTGCTGGGCAGTTTCCAGAAGTGATTCCCATTTCTGCTGAGGTAAAATGACCTGTTTGAATTGCGCATTTAGGCTGCCTCCAGCGGGGATGACACTGTGTATGTGGTCAATCTTTTCTCAACGTAAGGGGTTTTTTAATCCATAAATATATGATAGTGAAGTATTGGCTGCCCAAGGCAGGTTTCTGGGGTCCACTGGCCCAGTGTACTCAGGACTGGAGGGCAAGCAGGGTAGCCAAGAGCCTGTCAATTTCTTTTCTCTCTTTTCCAGGGCAATTTCTGTGTCCCATGTGAACTGTGACCATGAGAGTGATTGCAGCAAGGCAAAATATGACCCTTAAAAGAAAAAAGCTGTTTTCCCAACTGAGGGCCTCTCCCATAGGTCTCTAAACAAAACAGTAATTTTCCTAAGTCTTGTTGGAGTTTATATGGAAGTAGGTTCTCAATTGCTTGAGGTGGGTAATCAGATAGAAGTCAGCATGAAAATGGAGCAAGTGAAAGTGTTAAAATGAAAGCATTAGACTTTTATAGACTCTAATTTCAGATGATTTTGGCTATAATTATATTTATATAATTCTAATGGAAATTCCTTTAAAAGAACTGAGACTTTTGTGGGAGGAAAATGAAAATGTAGCAAATGACAAGGTAGCTGATGCAGACACAAAGGGGTATCGCAGTATTAACTGTAAATATTAATATCATATTTCCTGTTGTTTTCATCACAAATGAAACTTTCCTTTCTCAGGCTTCACTTGCTGGTGAAGTGGCAAATCTAGGTAGGGCAAAAGAAGCATGTATGCTGACAACAACGTGCTAGCTCTCCATCTGTGGAAGAATACAAATAAAGGCTGGATGTGGTTTTCTTTATTGTTGATGTTTCATACTTTGGAAATAACAAAATCAGGTCTTATACACAACAACAACATTACCATTTACTTGAATAGTTTCAAGATAAGAAAGGTGATTCAGTGACTATTTCAGAATATTAAAGAATCAAACATTTGGAGCTTTGACAACTTATCAGCATTTGTAGATTTTATGCTAATATTAAATTTGGTAGATACCACTGACTCCAAATAACAGGAAAGGAGAATGAATATGTGCCCTCCTGTTTATATACAGCACCAAATAACAGGGTATGCCATAGGTATATATTCAGAATCATCAATAATCAATTTCAATCATTCTTCTGAAGTTATGAAAGGTGTTCCAGCACGACAGAGATCTTTCATTATGGCAACCTTGAGCAGGTAGAAATATTGAGGTATATCCCCAGAAGCCTTTTATTCCCTTTATATTGTGCAGCGAAAAGGACCATTATATGACTTCCAGTTCTTAGAGGTTACTTCTGCAAATTGAGGAAGGACTGTTATTAAACAGTAATAAACCTGGTGATGCAGAGAGCTTCAATTTGATCCAGCAATAGGTACATATTTATTTAATTATTTCCCAAGACAACAAAATATCTTCTTTTTATGACACAGCTGATTAAACAGTCTCATCTCTTGTTCTGTTTATGAGGGATTGCAGACATTAAAGTATGAGATAAAAGGAGAAAGATAAGGGTGACATTATTTCACCACAGATACACCTCGTTTTAAAAAGACGGACACTGGGCAAGAAGGAAAGAAGCAAAGAATTTTCATTCCATTGCAGCTTGAGATGAGGAGGAGGGATTTTTCATCTCAGGAGGTGTTTGGGAGTCTTTAAGTTGATTTTGCTGCTTGTATGAGGCCTATTGTGCGTAGAATGACTCAGTACGGGGTGGGGAGGAAGTGCTGAGTGTCCAGGAGCCCTCTGTGTGGAAATGCCTGAAATACAGCTTCAAATAGCTCTTTCAAATTCCCACACCACCAGGGACGTGCTGTCCAGATCTCAATGGCAAAAAATGTTTCCTTGAAAAACTAAACATGAACAGGCTTCAGTACGTAGGAAATGTTTATTCTGTTCAGGCTGGTCAGCGAATGAAATTTACTCCTGTTCGTACAGGTAAAAAGTGTCTTACAAAAGCGTTAAAAATAA
Source organism: Psittacus erithacus (assembly GCA_009867235.2). Lineage (NCBI taxonomy): Eukaryota > Metazoa > Chordata > Aves > Psittaciformes > Psittacidae > Psittacus > Psittacus erithacus. The sequence goes on from WYDI02013483.1 coordinate 22,984, forward strand.
CAGAGGAGCTCCAGAAGGCACAAAAGGTGATTTATATGTACCCTCCTAAATAATATACTACAGTTTAACAAATCTGCATTATTTATGGGAGCAGCAGTAACATCTAGTGGAAAGAAAAATAAGCAGCTAAGGTACGGCGTTTCTCTAAATGCAGCTTACATAGACGATTTCCGCATTTCTTGGCAGCTGTTCCTCATCTTCATAGAACTACAAAATTTCTGACGTTGAAGGCATCTCTGGAGATCACCAGTTCCAAGAAGCCTGCTCAAGGACAGCCGTCTATAACAGATCATCCAGGAGTATGTCCAAGAGGGGCTTGAATATCTCCAAGGATGGAGACTTCACAGCATCTCTGGACAATATGTTCCAGTGCTTGAGCACCCTCAAAGCTTTTCTCTAAGGTGCAAGTAGAATTTCCTGTATTTCAGTGTTTTGGCCATTGCCTCTGATCCTGCTGCTGAGCAGTTCCATCTCTTGCAGCATCTTTGCATGAAAGATGCTGCCATCCCCTAATCATCCCCTTGGCCCTTTGCTGCTCCCGTGACTGTTAGCAGCAGGAGGAGCTGCAGGTACAGGAGGAGAGGCAGGGAAGGCTGTAGCATGAGCACCTCCAGAGCCAGAGCAGATTCACTTCTCCTGGCAAACTGCTGAGACGGGTCTTGAGACATCAACTAAAACATCAACAAGATGCAATAAGAAGTGAGACCTCCCCTTTGCTGTACCCAGAACATCACCTTCCCCAGCCCAGTTAGTGTCTTCTTGACCACTCTCTGCCACATGGTAATTCTTTGCCCTGCCAGTGATGCAGCAGCCCAGGCTGGATTTATCACTTTTGCAGCCACCTCTGTTAGATGTAAGAAGAAAATGGATGAAGGAGACATTTGTAATCACCTGGGGACCCACTGAGACAGACACTCTGAGCAGCTGTTGTGAAGATGGACAGCTTTAATACCGCACAAGAGCCCACAGACACTTGCCCTGCATGTAGGGCGTTCGACAGTGCTTACTTTGCTGGCACATGCCTGCTCTCACCTCTCGAGATTTTTATCTTGCTGTCAGGTTTTCTTTCCAGATGTTTTATTAGCCAGACTTTTCATTTTGGTTAAAGCCCAGAAAGCATCAAACAGGAATGGGGTTAAGGAAGGTAGAAGGAGGAGGCAGGAATTGCAGTCTGCAGTGAGGATGCTTTATGTTCTCCTTAGACCTAGCTGCCTGCTATTGCCACGTGATGGATTTTCTCTTGCTCCTCTTCAGACACCTTGCACAGTAGAAGCATTGGGAGAGAGATTGCACCCAAATGTGAAGTGTGTAGTTGCAGCAGAAGCCTGCCACCACTTGTAACTCAACATCACAGGCTGATGCTGAGTGCTGTGGTGGGAGTAGAGCAGAAAACGTGGGATCACACACAGGAAGTTGTGCTGCTGGTTGTGACCGGCCAGCTCAGGCAGGTTCCCTGCTTTGAAGTGTGATGTTGGTGGGATGGCAGAAGGTGAGAGCCCTCCTTCACTAGCCAGCATAAGACACAGCTGCCATAACCATCAATGCTGAGGACTAACTCCTCTCCTTAAATGAGTGCTGCATCAGTGATGTTCTTATAGGAATATCATCCCAAAGTCAACACGGCCTGCTGGACCATGCCTGCACAGGCCAGGCTCCTGTAGAAAGAAGAATGACATCAACCTTCCCCTAGGGTGCAGGGTGCATGCACTGTGGATTAAGCATTAAGAGGCAGACATTGGCCAAGGTTTAGAGACCTGGCCTGATCTGGTCTTTGTCTTTCACCCAGTTCTTCCTCCTCCAGATCAGTGTTAGATGGCAAGGATGAAAGGGACTGAGCCATAGTGTTCTCTCTTTCATGTGCCATAAATCCAACAGGGAAGAATATACTCTGAAGACTCAAGGCATTCAGCACAAGCACAGAAAAGGACCCAGAGCTCCCATGGAAATTGTTGGTCCAGATCTCCTGCTTGTTATGAAACATCCAGAGAACAGTAAATTACCTCCAACACTGTAAAGGCTGCATCTCCTCTGGACCTTCTACACTTGCTACATCCTCTCAAGAGAAAAGAAGAAATGGGTGAGAATTACGCTTTTTGCCAGAGTTCTCCACTGTTGGTGTCCTCAAGTGGCACTGTGGCAAAACCCCCAACCATGGCAATGACATGTCATAAGTAGTTTTAAGAGCAGATATTCACATTCTGGACAACCAAACATTTAGCATCATGACAGCTTTGAAACAAATTGCCTGGATATTTCCACTACTGATAGTACACAAGAGAGACAACAAAATTAAGAATGCCTGAAACATGCAAAATGGATAACTCTTTCCAGCACAGCTGGTTTTTTAGAAATGTGCCACTGATTAAGTTGTTTTTCTGTTTGTTTTCTTATTATGACACAACATTACAGTCATTAGCACTTCACATTTAGTGACTATGCTTCTTCCTTTGGAGACACTTATGGTATGATATTATGAAGCAGGAAAGAGCTGACTGCTTCTTAAGGGGACCTCGTTATCTTGTCCAAAGAAACTTTTGCTAATGTTAAAGCATAGGCTTGAAAACTGCCACCAGCAGCCATCAGGATCAAAACCAAGACCATGTTTTGCATTGTCAGCCAAACTGGCTCAAGAAGGCACAGCCATGGCACGACATCAAGGAAATCAATCACTTTGGAGACTGTCCAAGCAACCCTGGCTGGGTTTCAGTAGGCGAGACAGGAAGTCAAGTAAGGCAACAGGGCAGCCTGTTACCCCAGCACTCAAATAGCTAAGCACCTGCTGTTTAGTAAAACCAGCAGTTTCTGCTCCTGGACTTGTGTTCAGAGAGGCTGGGTAAATAATTGATTTTATAGTTCAACTACCAAGTTAAAAATTGAGGAAAAAATTAATTTGATCCAAACTAAAGCAGATATTTCTTTTTCCAAGTTTCCTTGCCAGAAAGAAAAATGAAACAATTCCACTCCAGTGATTAAAAACAAAGTTTGATTCCGTTTCAGGCCTTTCTGAGGAAAATGCAGCTTGGAAACCAAAGTTACAGCTTCTTTTTACAGCTTTTTTTTTACAGCTTCTTTTCTGTCAAATGACAGCCCATTGCATTCAGCATTAGCATTGCCTGGATCCGTACTCAGTGCTCTGCACAAGGGACAATATCCCCCAGTTTCATGGTCAATCTATTCCATTTGTGTTTTACTCACTGGAACAAAAAAAGGAAAGCAGATGTCTCCTCTACTACCACATCCCTCTCAGCTGCAGGGTCACCCTAGTCTCCAGGATAAGTGTTTTGTCTTAGATGAAACTATCACACCAAACTCCGTATGCCGGTAGAGGAATGCAGCACAGATGTGGATCACCCCAGTGACATAGCAGTCTCCTTTGAATTAAGCAGGAAGCAGATTTCAGTTCAAGAGAGGAATCAACCTGCCAATTGAAGGAAATGAAGTGGTTTGTCTTCTTCAAAATACTTGTTTGATTGTCCATTGTCACAGACTGGACATTTCACAGAGGAGTTGCTTCAAAATGCAGATCAGAGCAAAACATGTTCACTTACCTGAGTTGTTACTGAACTTCATGAAGACAGTCTGTCAGGTCACTTTGCCTTTTCTATTTAGACACATGCTCAGAGCCCAGAGTTGTCACTATTAAGTTTTAATTCAAGCCCAGTGGTAGCAGATACCACTAATGATGCTGTCAAGAAAGGCAGAGGTGTTTGTCCACTTTTTACCAGAAGACAGGACTCAAGTATATCTCTTGTTTCATTGTAAGGCAGATGAATTGTATGATCTGGAAAGAAAGTCCTTGAACATGGTTAAAAGAAAGGGATGTGGTGGACAGTAGGGAGAGCCATGTGAAAACAGAACATAACAGCATGTGTTAACACTAAACAGCCTTTTTCTTAAATCAGAAATACTCACCCAGGCTACAAAAACTTGGGCTTTTATTTGCTGTCCTGCTTTGTGGGATGTTCTTACTGGAAGAAGGTGCTTTTGCACTAGCAATGGGGACAATTATCTAAAGTATCTCAGAACAAGGGGCCAAGACACTCCCGTTCCACTGGGACTGAACAAACTGGAGTTATACTCCAATTTTTGGGCAAGCAAGTCGTGGTAGCTCTTCTACAGAAGACCTGTCTGGCATCTGTGATGCCCCACTGGAGAGCTGCCTTCAGTTAGTACTTGGGTCACCCTTCAAGAGAAATGAAAGAGAACATTGTTCAAGGAAAGCTGTGAGAAAATAGAGAACCTCAAGGTAGAAAACAAACAAATAAATCCTGCGCATTACATGCAGCTGGAAAGGATCAGAACAGTTTCAGATTTTTGCCATAAATCATTTTGCAGATTTGGATTTTGAGCCTACGTTTCATGTCTCCATCCGAGTCTTCAGGCAGAGAGAGCCTGAGAATGTCTGAGGAAAAACATACACCTCCACTGAGTTCTCTGGGATTGCAGTGCTGACATTGCTTGCATGCTAACAGCAGGCAACAGCACCTAGTAAAGATATTCACAGTCTCTGTTAAGAAAGTGGTGCTTTTCCTTCCGTCCGAGGGATCAGGTTACAGAGCCACATAAGCATCTGCTTGGGTGTTACTTGATGCAGCAGCCTTCCTCCCCCAAGGTTTGCGGTCTCCTTTTCCAAGACTCCCTCCTATCTCCATCCCAAATAAACCAAGGGTGTGATACCTCAATTCATAGCACACCTGCCAAGCACAGCTGCTGGCCATGATGTGGATATACCTGAGTATGTCCATAGAGGTGACCCAGAATTGCATCAGTGGCAATGTGTCAGGAGGTTTGCCTTCATGTGCATCAGTATGTACTTAGCAGGGCTTTGACTCCTTTGCACAGCACTGTCTACCTCCGGCTAATCCCATTCCCCACCTGACCAATACTCAGTTCAGTCCCACTGACATTTCACTATTTAACTGTTGCCCAATTCTACTGATCTAAAATGTTATGCATGTTAAGTGCAGAGAAGGATGCCGGGCTCAAATGAGGTACCGTACAGATCTGTCCAGACAGCCTGCTTTACAGAAAGAAATGGGGGCAGAGCAATAGCGCACACAAAACTCCTAAAACCACAAAGAGCGTTTGTTGAGAAACAGTGGGAAGTGATTTTTTCCCAGCATGAATCCAAAGGAGGCAGCCACTTCTACATTTCCCTTACTGCTGAAATGGAGAAGCGTTACTTAAAATTCAGACCTCTGTCCCACCCTGCTTGACTGGGAGCACCTTTTCCTCTATGAGTATGGGAGCTTTAGAGCAACCCTTTTAGAAATATCACACTGTTATTCTCAGTGCAACCCCGTTTCTGTCTCAGATTTTGTGTCCAGAAATATGGCTGCAGACATGTCTCTGACATCCACTTATTGTGGGAAGAGTCCAGTGCTTCTAGAAGGTGTGCAACCTCAGCTTTACGTGCTCTACAGTGAGTACAGATACACGCAGTGAATGCAGATGGGATTTCTGCATCTGAAAAGTAGTTAGCGCTGGTTGTCAGCCTGGGGAAAGGATGTTTGGATACTGCATGGAATAGAGGATATCTCCCAGGAAAACCAGCTAGGAAGCCTGAGCCTGGCAGAAGTTTCAAGGCAGGTAGTTTGGAGAGCTTGTCTTTAGGGGAAGAGAAATCAAGACCTAGAGTAGAAGAAAAATCACCCGGCTGGAATAAACAGCAGGATCACAGGCATGAATTGGAGGATGCCCCCAGCCTGTGGGAAGGCTGAATAAGGCAGAAGAAATTAGGGAAAGCTGATCCTTAGAGGAATATCTGAGATGTATCCTTGAGGCCACCTCTTCAGAAGATGATGCTCTTTGTGCGCCTAAATGCTGATGAGCAAGCACGCAGCTGCATCATGAAAAGTGAGAGAGAGGCTAGAGCAGAGGCTGTGTTTCTGCTCTCTCACTCTGCATCTGCTGTTTGGAGAGAAGACGCTGCTTTCCAAGGCTGCCAGTCTATCACCTTTCATCAGCACCTTGTACGTTTTCATAAAGAACTGAAATCTGCAAGCTGAGGATAATTGCAGGTTGTAGATGGCTATAATAGCTGTAATTTGGATTGGGGAAGCAATAAACCCAGGCTCAATCACTGCCTGGTTTATTTGGGCAAGAGCCCAAGCTGCAAACACTGAAAATGAAATTTATGAAAAATATATATTTCAAGAAAAGCAATTAGCATGTCTGTCTGTTGCTGTGGTTGCAGGGGGCTGAGAGCTTCCAACGCTCTGCACGCTAAGCCAAGATGTTTGCTGCAAAATAGGCAGGCTGGGTGGGAGACAGCGCTTCACAGGCTATCATGGGTAGCCAGCCCATGTGGGATGAATGACATGTCAGGGGCATGAATCAGTGGTTAGCTGTGTAGACTGCACATTGGATTTTTAGGCAGCCAAAGGCAGGTGGGATGAATTTCCCTATCGCTTGGTTGATATTGGGTCACCAAAGAGACACTGTAAGAAACCACGCAAAATTCCCATGAAGGCGTTCGCCCAGAGTGGACTTTAAGACGTCTCTAATTTTGCCTGCTGCTGCTGCTGACTCATTTCATGCTGCTCCAGTTCATGGCATGCGCTCAGCAAGTAATGGGATGAGAGTCAAATCTCACCTCAGTTTTTTGATTCTGATCCTTCTTTCTTTCTCTTTGGTAGTCTCTTTGAAGCCTTTTGTCAGCTTCTCTGCACCAACGTCCTGCTCAGCTGAGTGAGGTTGGTTTTAAGCACCTCAAGTAAAACAAGGCTGAAAGAAAAACCAAGGATGCAAACTGCTCCAAAAATTAAATCCAAAGTGAATGAAAGTGCTTTACATTTTTGGCCAAATTCAGGTTGTTTTCTGGTCAAAAAGTAATGGAAGACATAAAAAATGCTCAAATTTTTTGAACATCTAGAAATGTTCAAAACAAAAATGCAAGAAGAATTTTATTTCTTTAAAATTTATCTGCATCTTTTCCATGGAAAGTGGCCAGCATCAAAAGAGCAAGACTCACTTATATGAGGCAAATAGCCCAAAACTAAAGCACAGAATTTCTCTGCCTTTCAATGGAAACATGGCAGACTGACCCAAAATGAATGGAAGGGGTTTAGGTTTTTTTGGTTGGCTTGGCTTGTTTTCATATTTTGGGCTTTCAAAACGAATAATGGAAATTCCTTCCAACACAAACCAGGGAATTTTTAAGCTTAGTCACTTATGTGAGAACTATTATTTTCCCAGATCATAACTGAAGTTTCAATCATCTGCCTCCCAGAGCTTCTCCCCATGTAAAACTAATCACCAGAGACACTTTCCCTGACACTCAGCTTAACCATCCCTTCTCTCATTTTCATCCCACTCCTAGCAAATGATTTTGTTAGGGTTACCATGATGAGCAGCAGGTATTCATAAAACACTTCTCACTCCAATCTGTGTATTATGGATGGGAATGTGCTTGAGAAGCATCTTACTACTGATGGATCAGTAATTGGTTTACTTTTAGATCTCACTTTGGCATGATGATAACATATCCTCGGCTTTCCATAAAGTCTGCACAAATTTCCATCTGCCTGCAAATCTTTTGCACTTGGGAAGTGAGATAATGAGCTAATAAATCCTTGTCTTTGCATGTCAGTAGCACATGATATCTTTGGATTCAGCATACCAGCAGGTTGTTTTTGGCACCCCAGTTCACATAACTTTAACTGCTTGGACATGCTACTCTCCTCCTAAACACTCTGCCTCCCAGGAGTTTGGTCAAGAGACCTCCAACACCAGCAAGCCTGTGTGCTCTTCGTAAGTGCTGTCCAACTGAGATCACTGCTTTCCAGAGGAGACAAGATGTATGACTTGGTGTGTCCGATTGACGTTGGCTCCACGCAGTTGCCACCAGTCACTTCCTCAGGTTTTATTGCAGATTTAGCCAGAGAGCACTGCAGAGAGCAACGCAAACATCGTTAGTGACTGACGCAACAGAAGAGATGAATGGTTGGGCAGCTACCAAGAGGTTGTCGTCACAATATCACAGGCTGGTTTTGTCACTTTCAACTTACTAATTCCACAAATCCATCCATGCCTGGAGCTCCTCGCGGGGTCTTGTTTGGCTCTAAGCCTCCCCATTCTTAATCCAGGCAAAGTACACTTCACACAGCAACACAAATTCTCAACAGGAGAAGGTCAGAGCAGTCATGAAAAAGTGGGTGATCAGCTCCATTCAAATCTGAACTGCTCCTGAGGAACAATACAGACTTTGGCCATGACACAGGAATGCTCATTGCTCCCTTAGAAAGAGATGTACCAACAGGCGTGGTTTTTCTAACATGTACTGATGTTCCCCATCCTGCTTCTCTCACACAGCAGAAATCCACACTGCAGCAGCCACCTCCTCCTGTGCACTGGCTGCTGTAACATTGCATCTCCAGCACAGATAAAATGTGCCAGCATGTCTGATGATTCCAGCTCAGCCCTCAGCTTTATATGGCGCTGTCTTCCACTATCTGATCTTCTATTACTATATATACGCATTTCAAGAGGAGATGTGGCAGTGCTCATGCAGTGCTCCAGAGGAAGCTCCGTTGAGACGCTCTAGAGGAAAAGTTGTGCTGGTGCTTACCTACAGCCTGAAATTCATATTGCCATAGCAACAAGAGCAACACTCCATACTTCCTGTAGTAGACTGAGTTTTTTCCTGCCCACTTTTATTTTTGAGCTCTCAAGCAAGGGACACCTTTCACAGTTGTTGACAGAGCAATTCTCAGCTGAAGAAGAAACTGCGTGGGATGCTATGTCACCACTTCGTCATCTGCCTACTCTTACCTGTGGATTCATGAGGCTCTGGTGAGTTCCTCCCCCTGCAGTCCTGCATCCAGCTCTGGGGTATTCAGTACAAAAAAGACACGGACATGATGGTGTGGGTCCAGAGGAGGGCACAAACAATGATAAGAGGGATTGAACACCTCTGCTGTGAGGAAAGGCTGAGTTTTGCAGCCTGCAGAGGAAAACTCTGAAAGGAGATCTTCTTGCAACCTTTCAGTACTTAAAGGGAACATATAAGAAAGATAGGAAGAGAGATTTTTGTAAGGCTTATAAGTGACAGGATAAGAGGCAATGGTTTCAAAATAAAAGAGGGGAGATTTAGATGAGATATAAGGAAGAAAATTGTTATAATGTGGGTGTCAGGGTCTGGGCACAGGTTTCTCAGAGAAGCTGTGGCTGCCCCATCCCTGGCAGTGTTCAAGGCCAGGTTGGACACAGGGGCTTGGAGCAAGCTGCTCTAGTGGAAGGTGTCCCTGCCTGTGGCAGGGAGTTGGAGCTGGAGGAGCTTTAAAACGTCCCTTCTAATATAAGCTAGTCTATAATTCTGTGATCTTCCCTCTGAAGAGGGGGCTTTAGCTGCCCTCAGGTATTTGCAAGGTGCACGGTACAGCAGGAGTGAGAATGCAGTGTATAAATCCCGTGCAGATACCATCATGTTTTCTTAATACAAGGGCCCAGTTCTAAAACAGAGCGTCATTGTCATTCTCGTGCTGTGCTGGATGTGTTCAGACATCCAGCGAACAACCACAAAGCAAGCATGAGGAAATAGCACAAAAACAAACTCAAAAAGCAGTAAAATCAGTAAAATTCCTTAAAAACTGAATTTGTTCCTCACCTTCCCCTGAAGAAAAAATGAAATCAAAGAAGCAGGATGATGAAAGAACAAGAGGTAGTCACCAAAGATCCGGCAAGAAACCACGTCACATTTGGAGCTCCTTGCGTTGAACAAGAAGACTTCAATGATAAGGTGTAGCCATAAATGACTTTCATAATGGACTGGCCCAAACAGTGAAATTATCCTGCAGGGAACAGCTCTTCATAGGCTTATTGGGCTTGTTCAGCCTTGAACATCATGGGTACAACAGGGGCTTGTAAAATTTATCAGGATTAGAAGAAGTATTTGCAATTCAAACTCCATATATCTGAGGCTTTGTAGCCTTAGGTGAAGAGCAGAAATGGAGCTAAGACTGATGCCAGCCAGGAGTTTGCCTTCATTCTTGCGCTTAACTGATTGATTGAGTTACATGTAGACCATTAAAAAACATATATTAATAGAAAACTCCCAACCTCCAGGAAAGCAGCCCTGAATGTGTCAATGCAAGCAAATAATGTAAGGAAGAAAGCTTCAGAAGCATAGCACCAAGCAGGTATTATCTCAGTTCCAGTTAGAAGCCAAAGATCCCAGTCTGAGTCTCTTCATGCCCTTTTTCTTATATGAATTCAACATCAACACACTTGGACTGTGGTGGACCAAGATGGTGACAAGTTCAACAGTTAAGTGAGGTGGACATTGAAGAAGGCTGATGTCCAGCTCAACAAGCTTTATAGGTCACAGCAAAGACACTGCCTGAAGGGCTGCAGGGCTTCACCCAGACCTGGGGCTAGATAGACCAGGGCAAATACTCGTTAGCAAATCTCTCTCAAATACCTGGTCTCAGAAGGACTAAGGTAAGTCATGGATTTCAGTGAATTTTGGCAGAGGGTTTTAGTAGGTAAGTAGAAGGAACAAAGCTCATTTCATCTGGTTTTTTTACATCTCTTCTCTAAGCTGCTCATTCTGAGGTCCTCATTGACACCTGAGAACTGGCACACATAGGGTATCTATCAGTCCATCCTAAAGAAGCATTGAATCTGGCTTAGACCAATGCCCCCCAAGACTTCTCTCACTCTGCTGGCTGTGGGGAGACCATAGGCTCCTCCTGCAGAAAAATACACTTGCATTGGGATGTCTAAAGCTGTGCCTGGTTACTCCTGTCCCGCCTGACTCTTTGACACCATTTCCCTTCCACGCTTCTTTTGTGTCAACCACCCCACCTCCAGAAGTTGCCAACTTCAATATCAGCTCAAACTCCAACCAAAACATTTGGCATCTTTCTTATAGATGCAAAAGCCAAAGCACTGAAACAGGAGACATACTTGTAGAATGGCATGGGGGAATGGATTTGCCCCCCAGTTAGGATAAAAACAAGGAATCTGTCACCTCAGAGAGGGGTTGATTCTTGGTCTTTGTGCTTACTTTTCTTCACCCTGAAGTTTCCTCCTTCAGAGTCATAAGCAGGTATAGCCATTTGGCTTGCATGTATCCCCGAGGCTACCTGCAGGCTGTAACTGAGCTTGGAAAGCCTACACATTTGATTGAACACGCAAGATACCACTGGCATCCAAATCACAGCTCACAACCTGGTCTGGCTTGCACAGGGTGCCACATCCAATGTCCTTGTATATTGGCCCAAGCACTTACATGGAGCTGATCCACAGTGAGCTTGATATGGACAATAAAATACGATTTGTCATCTAATTACTGTGGACTGTAGTGGCTTGTATAATTTAAAGGGCTCATTAATTTAAACTAGACTCTCATTCAGCTATTACTTTCATGCAGCCTCACTCATCACTCAGTAAAGCCTCAGTGTACCATATTAGCATTGTGTCATCTGAGCATCCAGCTTGCAGGTGCCAGGCAGTGCCCTTTCCAGCTTGGACCCATGGCCGAGGCAGAACTGGGTGTTAGGACTGAACATTAGGTGTGTGCTAGTCACAAATGTCACTCCACTCTGGCTCCTGCAAGGAGGAATGAACCTATACAGGTAGCTCTGGGAATGGTAAACCTAGTTTGCAAATGCCACTCCTCTGATGGCACGCTTTCTGCATCATGCAAAAATGATTTAAGCAGTGAGAACCAGAAACATGCAAATTATTTGATGTAGCCCTCTTTGTTTTCCAACTCATCTGAAAGAAGGATTGTTTGGGCACAGAGAAGTAGAGAAATGATCATTGCTAATTTGATGCAAGCCAGGGTAGCTCTATGTGTTCAAAAAATGCAACACAATTAATTACCCTCTGAAAAAGCATTTGAAGTGTTTATTGCAGGATCAAACTCCTGGTTTTATAAGCAGATGGGGAAATAAAGTGCTAGGAATGACATGGAGAAAACAGCTGCACTGGGACCAGAAGCCTAATTCATAATTCAACAGACTAATCAGTGAACATCTTCTGCAGTTCCTCAGCTGTAATGGAAGAACGTGAGGAAGCAAATGATTAGACTGCTTTATTTCTTAAAGAGGCTGCTACCAATTAGCTTGCTTTCTCTGTTACCCATGTACACATCTAATGATGTGGCCCATGTTATTAAAGAGACAGAGAAAAGTAGGTCAGCCTAAAATAATTGTCTAAATGATAAACACTCTGAGGCACAATTTCAATACACTTTGCTGAGAATTAATTAAAAGAGTAAAGACCTGTTCACACTCCCTTTTCTGATCTTTCCCATTCTCCTGCAGGAAGAGAAAGGGCTGATGTTTTGTTGCTGCTTCTGTTTGCTCTGTAATTGCCTTTTAGCAGTGACTGCAGAGCCAGCCATGGTGGTAGTTCATCTCCATGCTGATCCAACCGGCACAAACCAGCTTTGATTTCAGGGTGTAGCTTTCTCTTGCCTTAGCTTTGCAGTCTGAATACTTAGTACTCATTGTAGGCACCCAGGAAGATTCCCCACTTTGCTAAAGGGGACAGCTTTGCGGCACGTGCCTCTCTGTAGAGACAGAAGGGAGCCAGCTGTGCCCAGCCCAGATTGTGATAGCAATTAGACATCTATGCCCAGATGAATTGATGCAGTAGGCAGCTGGCTGCTTCCAAGGAAAAGTGAAACCAAGCTTGGGTCTGTCCCTGAATAAAACAGGAAAGCTTATTCTTGGGAAGACACTGCAAGGAGGGTCAGTGCTGTGCACTGCCTGATCCCCTGGCAATAAGGACTTTGCCTTCATATAGTCCTTACTCTTCATTAAGTGCTTGGCTTAGGCATCTGACATGGTCTGTACCCTAGGCAGAGATGTTACACTTTCCTTTCAGTTAAGGCTTGCCAGAGCCAGGATCAGTCAGGATGGCCCTGGAACCTTCATTTCGACTTCTTGCCTGGAATCATTCTTTCTAGAAATTTTGTGGGAGCCTTGCTGCCTGCTGGCTCAATGTCCCTGCACTGGCATCAGGGCACTGAGCAAGGACCTGTTCGCTGTGTCACAGGAGAATCAGGACAATGACAGCCTGGACTTGGTTGCCTCCAAGCATATCTGTGCCTCTGGATGAGTCCAAGGTCCAAGATAAGCTCCCTTTTCTTGGAGCCTCTCCACTGAGATGTCATTTTTCCTTTACATGGATCCCCCAACTAAAACCTTCAGGTATGATTGGTAGAACGAATGCACTGTATACCTCTGCTGTTCTTCCCAAGTTTCAGGAGAGTCCAGGTACCATAAAAGTGCAGTTGAGGGGCATCAATCCAGCAGTGCTGAAAGAAACGTTCTTTCCTCAGTGTAGCAGCAAATCCTCTGAGCAGAGAGGAGCTCCTATCTGTTTGCCTGCTGCAACCATTTTCAAGACCAGACCAAACTGCAAAGATTTCTTTTCTAAGATTTTAGTAATGTTTGAAAAAATGGAACATTTCCCATCAAAACAAGAATGTGTCGGCCTTTGCATGTTCAAATAACAAATGCACAAAATGCAGCAAGGCATCTTGTCCATTCTTCTTTTTACACCAAACCACAAGAACATTGACAAGTCCTTCCAGAATGGCTTTTACATTTTAATTTGATGTAAAAGTTCCATATTTTTTCCAAATCTGGGATGAAAATCCATGTTCAGGGACCTCTGATATTACCAAGCTGAGCTGAATGCTCTGACATTTGTCTAGAGACAAGCCAAAGCCAAAGCCACAAATCAGAGTCTCTGCCTGAAGAAGGAATGGCTGAGTCTTCCCTGCTGGGTGCTCTGACAGCACCAGACCTGGGGCTTACATCTCTCTGGCTTTGTTTCTGCCGCAGAGCATCTCCTGTCAGCTTCTTCCTCAAGACCTGCTCTGGTAACCTATCTGAGCTACCCTGTCTCTCGTGAAGCTGCCATTAGTCATTTCCTGCATCTCCAGAATAGTTTGGGGCTCCAAATGTGTTGCCTAGATGGGAGCTGCAAAGCTCCCTCTCCACAGACTTGCATACAGAACATACGCCACCTTCTTCTATGGAGGCAAACCCAGCCCTTCTCAAGGCCCCCGCAAAGCACAAGGCTCTGATTAAAAGGAAGGAAAGTGATTTTCCATGTCTCCATCCAAGAACTGTATAACTTAGTTTTTCAATAATACTGAGCTAATCTGACATTCATGATCCTTGATTTCAGTCATTCATTCAGTGCCATATAGAATCTGATTAATAAGATGTTACTTAGTGGAACACAGTTTCTCTTCTTCCCCAAGGACAGTAGGATATTAGAAATAATTTAAGTATTACAAAGACTGGCAGGTAACATTACAAAGGTAACTGACAGGAGGATTCATCATGCTGCCCTGTGATTCACGGACTTCCTCACCACTAGGAGAGGTCTTTCCCAAAATATATGGTAGCTGGGAGGGAGCAGCCAGGAAGGCGATGGAAGCCCTCCATGGATTTCCAGTTGCTCACTATTGATCAAAGAGCCTGGGCAGGATCGTGCCCTTGTAACAAGCTATTCCTTCTCCACAACCTCTCCCTCCATAGTGTCAGCTTCAATTCACCTCGTGGATGCTGCTGTAGGACAGGGCATTTCCACTCTCTTCTGTCCACTCCAGTCCAAACCTATGCATTTTCCAGGATGTTATGGTCTTCTACAAAGAGAATATTCATGTTCCTTCTTCCATGCCAGACCCCGGGCTGTAGGTTTCATGCATTCTAATTGCCACAGTAGAAATAAAATTAATATGAAGCCTATATGTCTGCTTGGCCCATGAACATTATTAGGTTAATGAATATCTGGTTTCCTTTCACCGAGCCCTGCGTGCAGCTCGTTTGAATATAAACATTACAGGCAACACCTTATCGTGTAAAGCACACATGTGAAATGTACTACCTATCACTCTACTTCTAAAACCAGTTTAAGCTACTCACAGCACTTGTGCGGAGCCCTTTGCTCAGCCTTACTCCTGTCTCCACAAAAAGCCCAACTTTGAATCTCATTTCTAATGTGTATCTATCAGAATTAGATTGCATTGTCCCCTGCTGTTCTCATGGTAGCTGTGTACCCCTCTCTGGATGAGGTTGGCTGAGTGCTCTTTGGGACACGGATCTGGATATCTGGTTATTTCCAAAGTGAAGGTATGCAGAACAGCTGCTGCGTGACTACCTGTATGAAACGCGCAGCACTGCGCTGGCAGATTGATGAGCATTTCTGCTCACCCATAACACATTTTTGCCATGTTTTGTGAATATCACCGATGACTCTGAAGATTAGTAGTGTGTCACCTGCCGTGACTCAGAAGGTCAGTGCAGAGTTTCTCCCACAGCTGCCCTTCAAATGAAGTGGCGTTTCACCTCCCAACCACCTATAGATAGGTGGCTGTGGCAGCAAAGCCAGCCCAGGATGCTCCTTCCCAGTCCCTTCTGCACTTCAGTTCTGCTACATGAGCCCATACAAATATGTAGAGATCCGGTGACAACCTGGATTAGCAACAAAAGTCTATTTTAGAGTCAACTCCCCTAAAGCAGCAACAGTAAGACCTGCTGAAAAGCTGTAGAGTGACAGCATCACTGTGAATTCAGGCCCCAGCCTTAAGCCTGCCATAGCCTGCATGTACTGCTACTTGGCTAAAGCAGAGGCTCTGGGTCTTTGCCTTCATCATGAAGCCCCTGGTGTCTTTCAGGAAAAGGATGACGTTGACCTCCACAGGCCTCCCCATAACCCCCTGAGGGGTCTTCTTCTATATTCCTGAACACCTGAAAAGGCTTCCCTTGCCTGCAACACCTCATCCTAAGCCCCATGCGGCAGAAATGATGCCTTTTCCCATCCAAACTAGGAGTGAGGCTTTAATTAAAGAAATTAAATCAAGCCTTCAGAGGTTTTGGGGGTTTAGAACCAGAGAACTTTCTCACATAAAATACTTTTATTATTCAAATCACAAAAAAGTGAAGAAAGAGCAAGTAAAATTTAGCTAATGAAAATGTAAACCCTTTAAATGAGAAAAGACGTAGCAATAAATGCTGGAGTTTGTTTCCTCTCAAACGTCAGAACTTTTTTCTCCTAAGCTCTCACCCACGGCTTTTGTTCCCTGTACCACCCACTCCCCAAAGCTCGCTGCAGTCTTGCTGGGCTGTTCGGAGTGATTCCTTGCTTTAGTCCTCAGTTTATGAAGTCTGTTTAATGTTTTTGATGTCTGCGATGTCGCCTCTCATCTCAGTCTGCAGGCAAGCAGAATAAGCTATCTCAGACTTCCAGGTCAATCAACAACCTTCCTTGTTTATCCGGGCTGTACAATAGTTTAATTCTTTATCCTGCTTGCAGTGCAGCAGTGAGCTTGTCACGTCTTTCCTTTACTGGTGGAATTGAATTATAGTAGTTAGAAAACAACAATTCACCCCCAAAGCGGAGCCATCACAGCTTTAAGGGAGGCTGAATTGCTTGGCTTTCCTCTGAAAATTTTTGGAACTTTTGCAGTTTGGATGTTACAAATTCTTGCCATTTCATCACAGAAATGCTTTCTTTAAAAACAAACAAAACCCAAAACCACATTTCATAATTCTAGGTGGATTTTTTCAGTTAACTCTTATCCATCTGATTAGGAGGATTAGGAAACATGGCTTTCAAAGCCATAAAGCAAATACACAGAGCTATTGGCAAATACACCTGGTTACATCTCCTGTGTATTCAACCAGCCCCAGGATTTACAGAGACTGCTCGTTTGTAAATGTACAGGTTTGGCAACAGCCCTGCAATGCAAGGAGGATCCCACATCACCACCGATGAAGCAATGGCACAAAACAAGGACGAATCGAAGCCATCTTTTTCAAGGGGTCCAAAACCAAGCAGTCCTCCAAAATGAGCAGTCAGAAAGCAGGAGCCATACAAGCTCTCCTTTACCATTACAAATCATGACAACACCCCCACGATGACCAATGGGTTTTAGAAAGACTGTGCTTGCTTTCATTGGAACATTTGCTGTAACTAGTGCCCACTCCTGCAGCATCTTGTGGTGCAATCCTGTGTAAGTATGCCTACTCATGTTAACATCTACGACACCCCCTGCAGTGCGTCATTTAGGACATTGATATCTCTGCATGTGCTGATGCTTTTCCAGTCTACCAATAAATATCACATGCCAACTCTGGTGGTGCTTCAGAAAGACATCATCTTCTGCCATCCTTAGCTTAGCATCATGAGCACAGATTGGAATGGCTCCATACTGCATTAGCCAGTTTTCTGCTGGTTGTTGTAGTTTCTTTGGAAAATGGAGGCACCATCCGAATTTTTATGCCTTGCAGTGACTTTAGATAAGAATATTGATATCTAATTCCTTCTACAACAAATGGGAAGTGCTTCCTAGAGAGAGCATTCACTGGTTTGACAAACCCTGCTGTGATTCCCCACTGCTTCTCTCTTGTGGGACAGCTCCAAGTTTTTTAATGAGGCTTTACCTCTTTGATTTCAGAAACGAAAAGAGCAGCAGAAGGGCATGGATTCTGATATTATGTCTGCTGTGAGCTGCATAGCAAAGGTTTTTGCAACATGTGTAGGATACTGTCCACAACAGCCTTATGCAAAGCTCAGTCATGCGGTCAGTGGATCGGGGTGCATTGTCGTTTCCCCTGGATGCCATGTACATCATCAGGAAATGATGGGCCATGACTGAACTCCAGTGATGTTTGTCTGCTTGTGCTCTGAAGACTTTCCATTATCATTATTTTTATTAAGAAGAGCAGGTGCTTTACAGAACGTGCAGATGCTTAGAGCCTGGCAGATGCTGTGAGGGGGATGCTCCTACCCTGGCCTAACAAAGGTACAAATATGGAAAGTCCTGAACCAAAGAGGGAGGAAAGAGATTCAAATACTGACAAGCCACCTGGAGTGTCTAATAATACAATATGATGTGGAGGGAGAGCTATCATTATAGTGTGACATAACAAACATGCTAATTAGTGTAAAAGGTACTGACAGCTTAGACATACTAAAGATACCTGTTCCACTCCTCACTAACATAAATATCCAACATAAAATACTGTTGGCTTAATAATTAATACAATCAGCAACATACCAGGATAAGGGAAAAGACCAGTGCCCTGCCAGGCTCTCTGTATCTTTTGGAACTGAACAAAGGCAGAGATTCTGGAGAATAAAAAGAGGAAAGCTTATTTCACAGAATCAGAATTTCTGAGGACAGAAGAGACCTCCAGAGATCATCAATCCTCCTGTTCATGCTGGGTCAGTAGAGCAGTTAGTCCAGGGTTGTTTTCAGCTGGGCTGTGAATATCTCCAATATTTCCTATTAGTCAGTCCATTATGCTTTCCCCAGTTTCTTCAAGCCAGCTTGTTTTGTGCTAGAAGCAGCTGAGCAGATCCAAAATGATCAAAAGCAATTAGGTATTCCCGGGAATGTTCTCACAGGAAGCTGCAACAAACTTTGAATAATTATGTTGTTCAGTTTATTGTACTATTAAACCCCAAAGAAGATACTTGAAATGATTATTCTCATTTGCAGAGACATGCTTGAAATAACAACTCTGATTTGCAGAATCACATTAGCTGCTATATGAACACTAACCAGCCCTGAGAGCAAAGACATAAACATCCCTGTTATTGGAGCAAGATTATGGACTCTGAACTCCAAAATCACAATAAACTAGCCCAGAAAAGGACAAAGTCATCTGGAGGATCACGGTACAGCCTGAGGCTTGTCCTTAGACCTGTTCTGTAGTCCTGGTTACCCTGATGAGTGACTCCTCCCTACACACCCAGCAATCCCTCTCTTGGGATTTCCCATGCATGTGTGGAACAATTACTGAACGTGCACATGGAAAAACAAGCACTTCTGGCATGAATTTCAATTCAGGGAAGACTTTTTTTCACTAGAAACAGTGCAGCATCAGGAGCAGAGACTCCAGCAAAACATTTCCCTTTGCTGCATATTTATCTTCTTTTCACACATGCAAATAAACCCCTCCATGCTCAGCCTTCTCTGCAGTATGGGGTGCAGGCATGGTGGGAAAGAGGTTACACTGACTGCACCAAATTGGTTTATGTATCTTGTAAATCAGATAACAGGTGCCAGACAGGAGATTCAAAATAAACTGAATATCAAACATTTAAATGTGTTCTACGAATCTTCCAGATTCCAAAAGAGCACAGCATTCAAAACAACGAAGGGATGTAAATATGCATCCTGGGATGGTTCTGCTGGCTATAACCTTTAACAGCATTCTTCTTTTTTGTTGAAAAGCTGAACTCATGCATATTTAATGGGCAGATTCCTGCTATACAAGAGCTGCCTCTGCGTGCTGCAGATTCATATTCAGCCAAGTGCCCCATTTCTCCATGCCTGAGAAACTGCCCAATGAGACTCATCAAATGCTGTGTGCCTTAAAGCTTTCTCAGAGAGACAACCCCCCAAAACAATGATTAGGCCAAGCGTGTTCCATGAGTTACCTGCCAGTCTTTCCATTTACAACATAAAGGCCCTGAGGTCTGCTGCTGAGGTTTTACAGTTCATCTTTTTTTGCTCAATAAAATTTGAGGAGGTATTCTGATAAACAGGTTAAAAAATACACTTGGGAAGAAACACATTGTAGGACTTTGCAATATTTTAAATTAAAGTTAAATTAAATTTAACTGTTAAATTTTGCAATTTAACAGTTCCACTGATGGAGAAGAAATGGGGAAAATTAGGCAAGGAAAGGAGTTTCCTGGTGAGCATTTCACCTGTAGATATCTATACTGAAGAAAGAGACATTTGGTGAAATGTCTCCCACAGTTACACTTCGGGATCTGCTACAGCATTGTCCAATATTATGATCTGAAGACTCTCACTAAGCAAAATTAATGATGCTGCTACAGCTTCGGGAAGGTTTTTTTAATCAGTAGTTCTCATGGAGATCTGCTGTGTGCTGGAGATGTTTCTAATAAGTTTCACTACAAGCTATTCTTAGCCTGAGATAACACTGAATTCTGTATTAAATACAGTAGGAAATGCCATGGCATCTGTTGGGGTAGTAAATTATGACTATGATAAGTAAATTCATTAGACAACCTGACTGCTTGGTTGCAGGATTCAACAGAGGTTTTAAACTTGCTGAAAACAAATTGAGAATGATGCTACCAGAAACATAGAAGATGCACAAGGCGTGGAACCATGTGTTGGAGGACAGTGGCCCAAAGAGGTCAGAGGGATGGTGGAAACCAAAATGCTGTAAGCTGCCAGCACGCAGTGCAGTGTCAAATAGTGAAATGGGAATTCAAGTTAAATAGATGAGAGTCAGGATTTCCTCTGGCACAACAACAATGAGACGGTAAGTGGCTCATAATCTAGCTGTAAGTCCCAGGTTTTCAAAAGGGTTGACCCACTGGAAAGGGTTCCACAGATTGCCACAGACATAACTGAAGGTTTGAAAGTGTCTGCATAAGGATCTCCAAGAAGTCAGTGTTGATGTTAGTTCCTAAGTGATCACTATCTAGTGTGACACAGTGGGCATCTACTGGAGGAAGGAAAATAGAAGCAAAGAGATCAGATAGCCCTTACTGAAGGAAAACACCCAAAATGCCAAAAACACTTTGATCACTTTGCTTCCAGCTCAGTATAACTCCCAAAGCAGATTTGAACAAGGAAAGGAAAGATCTGAACCAAAAGCCAAACCTTCTCAATAGGGCAGTGACTGCTCTGGGTGAACAGTATGACAGAAGTATCTGAAACATATTCCTAAGCAAGGTGTCAGGCTTCCCTCAGCCATAGTCTGAGAATGAACAAGCTCAAGGGAAGAAAAATACAGACATTTCATTGTTCTTGCTTTACAGGCCTTCATTGTGACTGTAATGCTTTGATCATTTTGCTAAAAACAGTGGAGTTGCAGGAAGAGTTTTGATCTCTGGCTTAAGTTCCTGAAAAGCATAACTACAAATACTGAGTGAGATCCTTGAGATAGTGGGAATGGACAGTAAGAAGATGTTGCAGCCTCATGGCCAGCTCGAAACTGGGGAACACATATGTCCTGGGTTCAGCAGCAGCAGTCATTTTTCTCCTTCTTAGTAGCTGGTGCAGTGCTGTGTTTCTGGTTTTGG
>WYDI02013484.1:0-11983 GCA_009867235.2 Psittacus erithacus
TCCTCTGGTGTTCACCAACCAGGTGGCCTTTGGTAAGTGTGTAT
Source organism: Psittacus erithacus (assembly GCA_009867235.2). Taxonomy (NCBI): domain Eukaryota; kingdom Metazoa; phylum Chordata; class Aves; order Psittaciformes; family Psittacidae; genus Psittacus; species Psittacus erithacus. Next base: position 45 of record WYDI02013484.1, read on the forward strand.
CCCAATGCTTGAAAGTCCCACCACCCATTGCTCCCAGTGTAGTTTTTAAGAGCCTAGAGGCTGGTGCATGGTAGGGGATGTGATATACCCACTCAATGCCATGCTCTTTGGCCCAAGTGTCGATAAGGTTGTTCCGGAAATGAGTCCCATTGTCTGACTCAGTTCTCTCTGGGGTGCCGTGTGCCACAAAATCTGTTTCTCAAGGCCCAGGATAGTGTTCCAGGCAATGGCGTGGGGCACAGCGTATGTTTCCAGCCATCTGGTGGTTGCTTTCACCATAGTAAGCACATGGCACTTGCCTTGGTGAATTGGTGGGAGTGTGATATAATCAGTTTGCCAGACATCCCCATGTTTACACTCTGACATACTGTCAGAGGTAAAAAGAGAATGTAATTCACTTTCTATGTGGCTTTCGGTATTTTGGATTTGGTTTTGAAGTTTGTTTTTTTTATTTGATTGGTTTAGGTTTTTTCCAGCATATACAGTCTTCTTTCACCCAGAGCAAACAGCTTCGGTCTTTGCTTATATATTGTCTTCTGCTATATATAAAAGATATATTTTATTTGTATGTTTATTTATTTATAAACCAAACCATTCTAGTTCATCAGAAAGAAATAGGTGCCAGTAGGGCATAGCACATTTTCTATGAAGTAGGCAGCCAAAATACATCATTTGAAGTGCTTATTTCTCTCTGTTGACTAAGAAGAATAAATTGAATAGCTCAGAAATAGAGGATCAAAAATTGAATGGGTTCACTTTGCTGTTTCAGCAAAGTACAAGACGGTTTTACTTATCTTTGGAAGGATTTTGATTTCCCATTCAGTAATTCAAGACTGTGGCATATAATACCTTGTGTATTGACATGTTAAAGGACAATAACAGATTGGGTTGCTTGTGCAGTGCGTGCTTGTTTTCATTACACTTTCTTTCTCTAATAGGTGAGCTAAAAATGACAGTAAGCCACTGAAACAATACAGTAGCCAGAGTAATTTGATGCCTATATGTAATAATTTGCATATCACAGAAGAGACCTCATAGTGTCTCTGTAACTAAGATGACTGGTTGAATCAGAAGTAGATATGGAGGTCTGTGGTAATGACTGATCAGGAGTCCATTTCAAAAGAGAGACCAATTTTGCCGTTTTTGGTTTGCTTAGGTTTTTTTTTTCCTAAACTTCTCCATGAGTCATGAGATGACAGGAAAAATGATTCTTCACTCAGATAAGTACACAGAAAAATTATATGAAATTACTGCAAGTAATTACACACTTCTCATGAGTATGTAAGTTTTCTTTTCCTCTTTCTGGTAAGATTATACCAGAAAAGCTACACCAGTCCAGTAGTTCTGTTCTTACTCTACTAAGGGCAACATATTAGACTAATTGAAATATTTCAGTTGATAGAAAATGTCAGCAGATATGTTGCAATTCACACAGCATGCACACTTAAGCAGGAGTTTTTATAAAGAGCACATATTAATTCAATTAGAGAATATAAAAAGTATTTCAGTGGGAGATGTCCAAAGTCATAGAATGTCTTCCCACACAATGAACAGGAGCAAGGAATAAAACGAGTGAAAAAGAGTGCTCACAGAATCGTTTAGGTTGGAAAAAACCTTTAAGACATTTTATTATAGTTTCTATGAAAATATGTAAAATATAAAACCCCCAATACTGTGAGGTAACAAAAAAGCCAGATGTAAACCTTTAATATAAGCATTGTAAGCAGATTGTAGCTTTTAAAAATTATTTAGATATGCGACACATGAGCTCTCTAGATTGGAGAAACTTGAGTGGAGACAGACCACTAAATTTCTTCTGCTCTGCCATGTCAGTTAACCACTACAAAAGGGAGAAAGCTATATATCTCACTCTTCCCATATATTTTAGTTATTAAAAGTGTTAAGCTTTCACTCCAAAATGGGTGCTTATTCCTAGCTCCTCTGAAGACATGCAATGTCAACATGCATTTTTAATATATTTTCCCCTCATTCCCAAATCTCTGTGCACTGCAGGTCCAGATGCATTCCTGATATCTGACCCAAGACCGAATTTAATCAGACCTGGTGTCCTGGGTTCAGTAGTAGCAGTCATTTTTCTCAGTCTTAGTAGCTGATGCAGTGCTGTGTTTTTGACTTTCAGCCTGGGAACAGCGCTGATAACACCGATGTTTTTAGTTGCTGCTCAGTAATGTTTACTCCGACCAAGGACTTTTTGAGCATCATGCTCTGCCAGGGAGGAGGGGAAGCCAGGAGGAAGCAGACACAGGGCACCCGACTCAAACTATCCAAAGAGGTATTCCATACCACGGCATGTCATGCCCAATATATAAACTGGGGGCAGTTACCTGGAAGGGCGAGATCACCACTCAGGTCTGGCTGGGTATTGCTCGGTGGGTGGTGAGTGGTTGTGTTCTCTTCCCTTGTTATTTCCCTTATCAATATTATTATTGGTGGTAGCAGTAGTGGTTTTGTGTTGTACCTTAGTTACTGCGCTGTTCTTATCTCAGCCCGTGGGAGTTACATTCTTTTGATTCTCCTTCCCATCTGTCCAGGAGCAGAGGGAGAAAGATGTGGGGGGAGTGAGTGAGCTGCTGCATGGTTGAGAGTTACCGGCTGGGCTTAAACTGTGACACCTGGAAAAGTATGGAAAATGAGTGTAAGAAACCAGAGAAAGACCTTTAAGGATCAACAACTGACAAGAAATGAAGTGATTTATTTACTTTCCTGCTGAGGAGGCAGTTATGGTGTTTTGATTAGCCTGAAAACTCAGTGTATTTTTGTCATTTAGTGAAGTTTGAGGATGCTGGAACGGCAGCAGTGAAGTAGTAGGAGAGTATAGCACTAAAACTGTAGTACTAAGGTAGAGTAGGAAATGAAGGTGGGGTTATAAAGTATTCAACCTCCTCAGATCTCCCTTTGGCAAAATTTGAAATCTCTCAAAGAGCACAAGGTACTGGAAGTGTAGTTCCATTTCATATTAAGCCCTTAATTTCATTTTTGCTTCAAAGAAAAAGCATGAGTCAACAAAAGGAGAACTTTTAGCTACATAAAAATATTTTCTGTATTAATGGGGCAAGTCCAGCAAAATGATGGCTGGAAGTGTTGATAAATAGAAGGTAGTTTAAATTATGCTGATGTGTCTATTCCATTTCCTCAGCAGACTATGAGCAGCATAATTAGGTTGTTTCTTTGCTCTGTGTCTAAAGGGCATTCATTCTTTGTATTCCCCCTGCCTTTTGCAGCAAGGATCACGGAGTGTTATCCTGTGATATTAACACTGTCACTAGAAAACAAACCCATAGCATGCTTTTGGCTGAAGTACAACTTCTCTCACATAAAACCAGCAAAGATATCTGTGTAGTCACAATGACCTGAACTATGCAATCTCTGAAATAAATGTACAGGTCTCAATATACCTTCAACAGATACAGGGACATACTTTGAATTTTAATTTCATTTTATCTCCCTTACTAGTATATTAAAGGGTAGAATTTACTGCTTACCTAATTTTCACCTGTCATTGAACAGGAGAACATGAAGAACCCATTTAAACCAAGCCTAAGTTCTCTACCACTGTCACTTCATTGTGAAGCTCCTATAAAAGCAGAATGATGACAAAATGATAGGATAGATTAAGGTGTTTGAAGGATTACATTGAGGATAATTTGAGATGTGCGTGTTCCACGTAGTCTCCAGCTAACGCTCCAGAAGCGTCCATGGTTGCCCCTGGTCCCAAGCTGACCTCCAAGGATGAATTCAGCTTGAGGTTAGGATATCTAAACTTCATTGTCTACTTCAGTGTCTACTTATAGGTTTCCGTACAAGAGCTAGTTAATAGACTCAAGCTAACCATAGGAGTCTAGGAAGCTCTACTGATTACATCTAGTGCTGCTTGAGAGGCCCTAGAGTACCTGAGATATCTACATGGCAGGTATAATATAAGACAAAAGGGAAACTCACTTCCATCTTGAGCAATACTGAGCAACCAAGAAAGATATGCTCTGACATCATGACTTTATTAGGTGACTTCTTAAACAATGAATGTTCTTCTAGAAGTCTGCTTTAGTGGTAGCTGAGTTATTTGGTATGCTTCACTCACTGTACTAACTAGAAGCTTAGAAACATGCCTGTAGCCACCTGCATGAAGCCGCACAATAATACAGGTTTCTTAGGCTTGAATTGCATTATTTCTATGGTAATGTGCAACCACTCTGTAATGCATGCAATATTTTAAAGGTACATGGCACTCCTTTATTATGAGCTTCATCACTATAAAGTTGGCTTACATATAGTAAAATTTACCTCTGAAACTTTACTCACAAAACCTCCTAAATTCAGTTATATTTCCCACTGAATAGGCAAGTTGGAAGATGAGCAATAAAATTCTGGAATTCATTTTTCCAGAAACAAGTAAATGGAATGATAGTATAATGGGCTAAGATGTTAACATTCCTTTCAAATTTTACCATAACCAGCATGATCAGGTATGAGCTATACTGACTAGCCATCTGCCATCTCTCTTCAACAAGCCATTTTCTGGGAATTAAATAATCATCATACTGGTGAATGATAATGCACAATTGCAGCGGACTTGAATTTTGAACAGCAATCCCACTTTATGATGTGGGTAAAAATGCTTGACTGATACTCCTTTACAAATGCCATGTGCATAGAAGTGCTGCTTTCTGTGCTTAAAGACAGAAGTCCAAAAGAGAATCCAACTCAAAGCAAAACTAAACGTGTATTATAGAGTAGTACATTCTTTTGTACAGCTAAGAAACTTGAATTATTTGTTGCTATGTTAACCATCTCAATTCAAAATGTGGTTTTTTTTTCGGGCACCACCTGGCATTAAACAACAGGGTCAGATCCTAGACACTGGGACCTTACAGCACTATTCCACACATTATAATGCTCCTGTAGGTCAGTTAACACAGCTTTGGGCATGTGCTATGTGTTTTGATAAAAAGTGGCCCAGAGCTAATATTATGGCAAGTTGAAATATGGCGAATGGCTGAAAGGAAAGGCGACAAAATGTTACAGACACCTACAAGACATATCTTTAGCTGTCGCATGAGTTCTGCAACAGGGAACTGAAGTTATAGATGGTCTGCTGCAACACAGACTCCACATTCACACTCACAGCCTGGGATTAAAAGATGTGATACACGAAAGGCACCATAGGAATACAAGTGTGTCACCAACACCTAAGACACTCATGTCCACAGCAAAAAGCTGCAATTTCCCAGAGATGCCATGAAAGATGGATACTTTTAAACCAAGCTCATGAGGAGCTATCGCAGCCTAAGAAGTATTCACATCATCAACATAAAATCTAGAATTTGCAAAATGAGCTCTTAAGTCTGACAAAAAAGATTTATAGCACTGTGATATCATATTAAGGAAGAAATAAGCAAGTGATGTGGGGTAATGTTGAAGTGCATCGTAAGGCAGCTCAGCTTAATATGCCTCTGTTGAAGACAATTTTTAATGAGAATGAATCTATGAATGGCAAAATTTGCTCTAGAATTTGCAATTCGTATTACAGCTGTTACATGTAATGTTCCTATTTTAATAGTTTTCAAGTGTTCTGTATTAACATACAACTTTAAGATGTGCCCAGCTTTGTAAGCAGAGATATGTAATGTGAAGTAATTTTATAACATTGTCTATTGGTTTCTTTGCATTGGAATATAGCACTAGGGTTCTACTTCACATTGACCTCATCATAAGACTTTCTAAAATATATTGGCATGTAAATGTGAATTTATGAAGCTTCAGGGTAAAGAGAGCCAAGCTGTATTCACTTTAATCTGAATCAGGTACACTCAATTTCCTTAGAACTACAGCATCTTAACACCATTTATAGAGGCACAAATAGAAGTAGGAAATTTCACACAAAAAAATATTAAAATATACTTTGAGAAACAGATCATTTTCTAAATACTGGAGATATATAACTGCAAGTTCTGAGTGAAACAAGAGCTTTTTCAAAACAATAGTGTATGATCATTTAATCATAGAATCATAGAATAGTTAGGGTTGGAAAAGACCTTAAGATCATCAAGTTCCAACCCACTTGCCATGGGCAGGGACACCTCATACAAAACCTTGTCACCAAATGAGGCATATAAGGTAACATATAAAGCATAAATTGATGTAGCTGAGTTACAATTGCCCAGACAATATTTTTTTTTTCTTCTGGATCCTAAGCCTTTGATTCATAGTATTAACATTTTTTTTCTAAAGTATTTTCTGTGTGCAAATTTATGCAAGTAAATTATATCTATCTGATACTATTTTCTGTCTCTGAATCTTTGCAGCTGTTAACCATACAACATACATATACATATAGATAAATAAAAACATATAACCAAGGTTCAGATGAAGATTTCTGTCTGCTTCTATACAAGACTTTTTAAAAACGTCTCCAATAATCCAGTCCCGTAAAAGAGCTTTCAGTATTTAGCAACTCCCTACACCAGCTATTTCAACTTTTTGCAATTAAAATTGATTACCATCTTCCTAGGAAAAGGAAATCCTTGATTCCACCTCTTATTTCCCAAGAGTCTGGTTATATGGCATCAGAAATTACAACACAGATTAAGCATAAGGAAATGTGCAGAATTAGCTTTTGTGACTTATACAGTGAAATAAAAATTATGTTATTTATGCTGTAGTCTAAGAGCTGAAAATCTAACCAGCTCCAGTTAAAATATTTTGGAGCTTTCTACAGCTGATGCATTACTTGCTCATAGGTATGTTTGGGTTTTTTTTTCTAGACCCATCACTTTCCATAGAAATATAACTCTGATTTTTGTCTCAGTGTAACAATGGATAAACATGGAGCAGATATACTACAGTTGTTTGCTAGGAGCTACTTTGTTGAAGTGTTTGCATCAGTTATGCTTATTTATACAGAGCTGGAGCTGCAAGAAGACTTGGCTATCGCATTACTGAGCACTACAGCACCTGAGCATTGCTGCTTAGGGGATTCCTGGAGCCTGGAGCTATGCATCCAGGTTCTCTAGAAAATGCCTGTGGAGATACAGGCAGCTTAAAAATAAATCTATGCTGCAGATTTGTATGACTGCAACTTATGCAAACAGATGTAAGTTAGCTTTAGAGTAGCTTTGGTACAAACAAGAGTATAGTTATTGCAACATAGAAGTCAGGGGTTGCTTCTGCATTTTGCATTGAAAACCTATTGGATAAAATAAATAAATAATGTTATGGCCATATAGCAGAACCAAAACTTCCCTTGCCAAGAAGTGACCTTATTTCTGGGCCATGGAGTCATGCTCCTTTTCGCTTACTCACTCATTTTCTGTCTTTTGAAATTTTCTTTCTGCTAAACTAGCACACATGTTGAACAGAAGGGTAGTCACCTTTCCTCTGTATCTTGCCACCAGGCGCTCTGCTGAGGGGCAAGAGAGATGTGGGTCAGTTCCCTTCAAGTAGAGTTTTGACAATCCTTGACAAGCACTGTAACAAATAAGCAATTGAATCAATTACATATAAAAGGTGAATGCCTGCTGAATTCCTCCATTCGTTTTTTGCAAGAAGAAGATGAGCCTTATTTTGTATAACTTGCACAGCCAAATGACTAAAATTGACAGGAATGTACCCAAATCCAGAAGAGAGCTGCTACTTTTTTTCTGCTATTTTTAAAGGTATAGTTACCTTCTGTCATTGGTTATAAGTTAGACTTCATTAAAGGAAGGTCTTGATATAAAATTGAAAAAAATCCCGAATTATTTCCTAATGTGAGTGCTTTAGGAAAGTGACAGTCTTCATTATAACAATCTTTTCATAAGCTGCTATGACTTAGCTCAATATAACCCTGTTGAGTGTTCTGGGTGATATGAACTCCTCTTTCATGCTGCCAAATTGTATATATGAATTCTGCTTCTGAGAAAATATGAGGTATGTAAAATTACTTAAAAAGTAGGAATGGCAGGTACCAACCTACCTACATGCTTGTGTTGATCTGGTCCTATTTTCTTTCTCTGAATCTAGGCCTCTGGGAAGGAAAAATTGTGGTACAGTTTCAACAGCCTGACATGAAGTAAAAACATATGCATTGCACCTTTTATTAGTACTGCTTCAGTTCTCCAGACAAGAATAACAGAAGCCTTGGCACACTGCTTATGCTCTTTGTGCAAGGGTTCGTGCCAGTGTTGAGAAGACTGTTGTAGGAGCATAACTGTGCAAAGGCTGAAGTAGGCAGCTGGCTTGTCACAGGGTAACTTCCCCAAAGTTACAAATTGGAGGAGATGGTGCCAATTTGAATCTTGGAATACACAGCAGTCTGATGCCCCGTGTCCAGGGCAGAGCCACAGTCAAGCCCAAGGTAAACAGTAATTCCAAGTAAGGGATATTTATGGTTCTGACAGGCAAGACAGAAGAGGGTTGAGGTCCCTGACAGATAGCCAGTTAAGAAAGAAAGTAACTTAGAAGGTCTATAAGAAGCAGAAGTTCTTGCTTAAGGTTGCATTATAAAATCTGTCCAAGATATTCATTGTTTATTTACTCAAGGGTACAAAAGTGCTCATGAAGCAGTGTTGTGGATGCATTACCTGAGCTATCACCAGCTACAAGCTGTATATTTGGACTGATATTGGAAGAAAATAATAAACTGTATGATCTATATCAAAATCTATTTTATTCCATTTTCTAATTTAAAAGATTATGCTTCAGAATTACATTTGAAGTCATCATTTAACTATATGCTATATTTCATTTACTGTAAGAGAGACATACAAGCTAACACAGTGCTTTGTCCATCTACTATAGCCATAAGCAGTTTCAGCATCAATATCCATTGATTTTCTCCTTCATAAAATTCCTTGGCAGTTTGTTTGACCTTTCCAGGGACGATCAAGCAGTCCTGGTTTTACTTTCATTCTAGTGTGTTCTAGTGATATAAAAAAAAATTAACATAAAGTTAACACCATCTAAAAAAGAAAAAGAGGTATGCATTTTTCTCTGGTAGTTGCAGGAAACAGCAGCATTTTTGGTTTCTGTCTGACCAATTAGGTGTCCAGAAGAACAGAAGCTGAAAAAATAATCTTTTAACTAATTTGCCAGTAAAATACCATGTTAGTGCTTCAAGGAAAACATGGATCCCTGGTAGTATGAAGGAAAAGTTAAACAATATCCTTTGTTTATAAAAAATTATTTTCTGAATTTATTCAAGTGAATTAATATGTTGACTAATGCAGTGAATTAGTGTACACGGAAGAGACAGTTATCAGCTGAAGAATAAATAAAGGAAGGACATGCCAATTAGTCAGTAATTCAGTGCAGGTGGCTACCTTTGTCTAGATTAAGTAAGTGGTCCCTAGAGGTGATGATATTTCATGAAGTGTGAAAGAAAGCCTTAACAAAGAGCTAAAGCATAAATCTCTCATATGATTTGAAATCTGGGATTCAATCTATGACTTGACAGAAAAGGCACATCAAGCTACAACTCTAGAATGGAAAAACAGACAGGGCATCTGCTTTTAAACACAATATTAAAAGAATAAACTCACTTTGCTGTAATTTTTGGAGTTGTTGCCAAGATGCATTTTTCATACTGCCTGCAATTTCAGTCACTTTCTATTTCTTTTTTTATAGGACCAGAAGTCATATGGGAATAAGTGTAGGAATCTGCATGTGGGAATCTTTGGTGTTTGGTTTCTAATTATTTTGGATACATTTGGCTAGCAGTTTTATGCAGAACAAGTAGAAAAAAGAATCAATCATTTAAAAGTTTCTTTCTAAGTTCAAATTGTTGAACAGTTTGCTAAACCATGCTGACAATATTGAGTTTTCATTAGGTTTTACAGGAGGCAACTCACACAGAATTAAATCAACTAAAGACAGGTTGACCTCCTACTGCTCACACCAGCCTTCACTTTTGTTTCCGAACAGTAGGAGAAAATCCATCATGAGCATTTGCTTTTGCAATGATCTGTTTTATTATTTCAGCTGTGCAACTGCTATAAGAACAGAGAACTTCCTTGCCAAAACCAGGATGAAAGCACTTAAAATTGTCTGTGGGAAGCCTGATGAAAATTTACAGCCACCACGAGCTGGTCACATAGATTTGCATGTTTACATAACACAGAAGGTATACTGAGCTCAAGCTTTTAAGTTTTTCAGCCCAGGATGTATTCTCAGAAAAGACTTCCACTTTTTCTGTGCAGTTAGGCAAACAAAAGTTTGTGTGCAAAAGTCTAAAAATAATTGTGATACAGAGGGCTGCACTAGTTTTTCACATATGTAAATATGTCTATAATACATCTCACCCAAGGGTCTTTGCACTGTTCAAGAAATCTATTAGCTTTTAAAAGCTATCTTTTGAAAGAAAATGAAGGTTTGTTTTTTTTAATCCCTTTATTAGAGATGGAAAAAGTATGAAGTGATCTGCATAATTTAGACATTCAGATGTGATTTATTTCATTAAATCTTGTATCTCAGCTCATCTCACCTTTCCTGTCATGTCCACTTTTGAAACTCACTATGCATTTAAATTTAATAACCATGTAGAATTAGACCTGTAAGGTTCATAGGCAATTTAACTTGCTTGCCTTTTCTTACAAAGGCTCAGAGATTGCTCATATGCCAATTGTTTTCCTATAGTCTCCCTAATCTTTCCAACCCTTAACTAGCTCTTACTTATATAAAGCCATAGTAGCTGGAGTTATATTGCCACAAGAAATCCCCCCGATGGGTCAAATATGTATCTAATGAAACTGAAAATTAATTAGTTTGCTTGTATCTCAATAGGTTACATCAGACTACATATTAATGAAGTATTAAATAAGAAAAAGTTGGCATATAAATATTGGGTCTAGTGAGATGCTGGGTCAATAAACGGAGACAATCCAGTCCTTTCCCCATACCATTCATACTGTAAACAATATGGGATTATGGTACTCAGATACTTTATGGTCAGAGCCCATGTCTACTTCTTATTTGTGAGGTGCAGAGCATTTTTACATGATCTAGAGAGTCCAGCTAGTCTTTAGACTGCAGCTTGTTTTCCCTGAGCTTTGCAGACAAAAACTGGAGAACTCACTATATAGCTGAAGATATTTTCTTCCACTTTTCCCTTCCCATTTCCATTTCATCATTCTGTCTTCCCTCATGCCAGAAAATTCTTTCTACAAATGCTGGCATAGCCCCTTTATTCCTCTAACAGCATTAAAATGCATCCTTCATAACTAAACTGAGGTGTCAGTGTTGTACTGGCAAGCTCTGGGACATCTGTCTCCTTCAATACTGGAGAGGATAGACGAGGAGATGCGGTGCAACAGATGCCATTGCCCTGGTTTAGCATTTTAGGAATACTGAATTCTTCTTTTGCACATTGTACATTTCCAGTAATCCCAGTTTCATGGCACTTGTCCTTTTCTTGGTTTAGAGTCAACAAAGTTGGCAAAAGCAGAGTGCTTCCAAAGCCTTTTTGGAGAGTTTCTGACAAAAGGTGATCCAAGGTTCCTACAGATTTTCCCAATGGAAATGCAAAGATTCTGGCCATACAATTTTAATGGAGTGGCCTCACACTTAAAATGATGTCAAGTAGCATAAGAAAGCACCCAGGTTTGTCTGGACATCTATATGTGAAAGACATGAATCCAAGACAAAAGTACTAAAATCCTCGTAACAGATTTTTAATAGAAAATGAAAAAAAGTAGAGATTAACAGTGCACGAAGGAAAAGGATTATGATACTACATGTTCGACTAAAGCTGCTCCTGGGGTTGGCTGGAGGCATAAAGACTCTGGTACGTGCAACAACACCTGTCTTTCCCTGAGACAGTTCATGGCCAAGATGCACAAGCTATCATAAAAGATACACAAAATGTCAATAACTGTCCTGGGTTCAGCAGTAGCAGTCATTTTTCTCCTTCTTAGTAGCTGGTGCAGTGCTGTGTTTCTGACTTTTGG
>WYDI02013487.1:0-22544 GCA_009867235.2 Psittacus erithacus
GCTTTGCACAAGTCCAGGTAGATGACATCAACTGCTCTACCCCTGTCCATCAGTTCCGTAGCCCCATCATAGAAGGCTATCAAATTGGTCAGGTAGGATTTCCCCTTAGTGAAGTCATGCTGGCTGTCACCAAGCACTTTGTTGTTTTTCATGTCCCTTAGCGTGCCTTCCAGGAGACTCTGCTCCAAGATTTTGCCAGGCACAGAGGTGAGACTGACTGGTCTGTAGTTCTTTGGGTCATCCATTTTCCCCTTTTTGAAAATGGGGGTTATATTTCCTTTTTCCAGTTGTCAGGAACTTCATGACGATAAGTCATGACAATTATGCCAGTCCTAGGTGCTTTCATGGTCCTTGTTACTACAATTCTGCACATCTAACAATGTTATAGTTTCAGTATTAACAGCTATATATTCAGAATCCTCATGTGGCTAATGAAGTTACTGCAGTTCACTGACGCCTAGAGAATTAAAGTGACTTGTTTGAGACTTCTATTTGATTCAAGCCTGTGGCAGAACAGTTTTTGGACAGAACAGAAATCACATACTTCACAACTAAGTAGCCTAACTTGCCTCTGCAGAAATTTTGTTCTGGTTATTTGGTTATATGTCTATTTACCACATTATTTGGACTGTATCTCCAGTGTTGGTCAATTATGTGTACATATTTGTAAATTCCATATGTATGGAAAAATACATGATCTAGAATATGTAATAAAAGCTTTATTATTGGCAGACTTGTAAATGCATCAGCATGGGACAATCATTAGGAACCATAAATGCCTTTAGAGTCTTGATTTCTTACTGAGTCTCATGTATTCTGTAAATCATTATTTTATTTATGCCTACTTTAAGGGTTTAAAAGATAAATACTTCACTATTACCTGTGTGCAGAGAGGCTTTGAACCAGAAAGCCTTTTTAGAAGAAGCAAATGACAGGTTTTTAGTAAATCAGTTGCCAAGAAAATGACAAAATGGAATATTTATAATTTTAAATCCTTGCAGTTTTGCTTACATTCTCTTGCAGTTAAGACAGTTGCTGGAAATATATCACAATCTCAAGTTTTTGATCACTCCAATTGCCTTTTTATATCAGTATTTTTAATAACACGTTAAAAGTTTTTTAGGGCAGGGACTTTTGTCTGGCATCTGTAATTCAGTTCTGCCTTTAGATTATCATCTAATCCTGTTTTACATTTTGTAAAGAAAATTCTTAAAATTTACATTAAAGGTTTTTTAATGTAAAAGCAGATATGCGTGTATTTAAAAAATCATATTTCCCAAAAATCCTGAAAGGTCACAAAATAAACTTGCTTTTGATCCAGATTTTGCTAGTCAGGAATTTCAGGCATTTGTTATCTTGCTATATGAAAAACTTTTTCATTTCCAGAAAGAAATATTTTTGCATTCAACATTAAGTACTGGCTAAATAACATTTGTCACTTAAATATCATGATGACTTAAATTTATGATAATAAGGAAAATTTACACCATTCTGTAATAAACCTTCTGTATCATCCTTTCCTTCTTTCTTGTTTGCATCTTTTTGCATTTGTAACAAGTGGCAGGGATCCAGAACCTATGATTTATGGATCTTGTGAACTCTTGTTTTAACTAGGAATGAGCTGGCATGGAAACTGTTTTGCATTTGTTGCATGTATCTGCTACAGGTGCAGAACCTATCTGTAACTAGTTCTGCCTGATGTCCCCAGAGGGCATTTTATAATAATTTATACTTTCACTACCATTCTACTTCTGCTGTAAATATTCAAGGTTAAGTGCTCCCTCCCTCCTAATCCTGTTTATACACCCAGTCTGGGCTGTGGTAAGGGGGGTGGGGTGAGGGAGGGAAACAAAAGGCAATTTGAAGCTAATTCATTCCACGCTATTCTTCTTGGAGCCAAATTATAAAATCAGTTATATTGGAGTAAATCAGTGGAAGTGATTCTAAAATCAGCTGAATATAAACCAAAAGAAATTAGTTTCAGTAAGCTTCACGTAACGATACATGATGTAAAATTTACATTACTTTTATACTAGGTATTTTTTCACTTCATCCTTCAAACCGCCTTGCATTTCCATTTTAATCGTGGAACTATTTTAATCAGTGATGAACCAGCTGAGTATCTGTCTTCAAATTTTCAGCAAATTGCAAATCAGTCCAAGACACCTAGAGGCTTAAAAAGAAAAAAAATACACTGTTAAAACCTGAGCACAACAACACAGAAAGAATCCTATTTTATAGGAAGAGCTAAAGGCAGCAAGGAAGACTAAACCAAATAAATTCTTACACTGTCAGAGTGAGGGAGCAGAAAAAAATACAAAATAGAAGGAGCTAAAACAGCTCCAGTTATCCATTTTTACAACTCAAATAGCAGTGCCTTCATATTTTGATCCTTCTCAGTAGGATGTAACAAAATGTTGTCGTGCTATAGGAAAGAACAAATTGGAAATAATGTTTTCCCTGAGAGGATCTTTGTTTTAAAAGATTACTTCAGACAATGAAGCAGCATGCAATTCAGTTATACACCAGAATCAGTGATTTTAAAACCACTAACAAGAAGTAAAAATAATAATAATGTAAAATATTGCTATACCTTAAAACCAAACTGGAATGCAATAGGTACTGGAAAAAAAACACTATTAACTTATTAAAAAAAAAAAAATACTGTTGTGTACATAACTACAAGAGGGAAAATTCTGTTTCTACACGTTTTATTTTTAATATTCACAGCATTCAGTGTTTGTCAATTAATTGTGCTCCCAGCTGTTACATTTCTTTCAGACCTTCTTTCAAGGTCTTCTCTTTGGTAAATGTCAATTCTCTGCAGCTCTGTGGGATTTATGGACTGCTAAATCTCTGCTCTTCCTTTTGTAGTCCATCGGTACCAAACTCTGGGTCTTGCAGCACTGGCTTCACACCAGCTGTGTGCCATCCTCACCTTTATTCCAGCTAGTCTTTCTTTTAGAATAAAATACCAGAAATATTAAATTAAATCAGTGAAATTATGTGTATGTTATATTTTGGATTTTGCTAGAGTTACATCTAGTCAATAACAGGTCTGCTGCAAAAGCATTTTCTCCAATTCACTTGGCAACAAATGAGGCAAAAAAAAAAAAAATCCAAGCAAATCCTAGAGTACTTAAATTGCGTTGGAAACAAAGGTACACTTTGGTGAGTTCTGATACAAATATCAACTGTGCCTACATTCAAGCTATTAATTGTTGATTGTGAATAAACAAAAGGCAAAAATTAAAAAAATACAATGCTCATTATTTTACTGAGCTTTCAGTGTAATGAATTCTACTGAGCATTTAGTAGAATGACCCTTCAGTGAGAACTATCTAGTGATTGTTCACAATTTCTTTTCAGTTATGTAAGCCTCTAAGTTAAAAATTGGTTCAATGTATGTTTCAAAATCTTATGCCTTTTAATTTCCAGTTAGCTTCTGAGATACTCTTTCTTATCCTTTTAATGCCTTTAAATTCAGTGAAAGATTTTTATTTGTAATTGGAGAAAAAAAAGCCTGCGGACTCAAAACTTTTAAGCTGGATTACCAACTTTTCATCTTCTCTTAAAACCAGAGAGTATCCATTAAAATATTTCCATGATATGTGGTGTAAAATCACAGCAAAGCACACCAGCACTAGGAAAGGACACAGTTTTTTTGTGTGTTATCTGTGGGTTTATTCTGTCAAATTTCACGCTGTTGATCTTTCAGATAAATAAATACAGCTGCTTTGACTACTCCTTGAAACTGAAAGAAAATGCACCCATGGATTAATTACAAATTTTGTGTTGTTTCAGAGCTTCTGAAAATGTCATGGAAGGACAAATAAGGCCCAAGTGTAAACTTGAGTATCCAGTTGTGATTGCTAGTATCAGACTCACTGGACCTGATTTCCTTTTGCAATTTCTGTTACAATAGTGACCAAAAAAAGCCTTAGCTGGGATTAGGGAGTCTTTGTTCTGGAAGCTGTACAGAAGTAGGTGAAGAAAAAAGTTCCCAGATAATAAGTGAAGAAATACCTAGTGTCTTGTATAGCATATACTTCACAATTCAGAAATTAAAACCTCCTCTTTCTCACACATCGTTTTGTCTGTCCCAGCCATCAGTTGAGGTTCATAGCAAAAAGCCTTCTTATTTGCCTCAGACTTGCTTCTGAAAACCCTTTTCTCTCAGTCGTTTTAGGCAGCCAGATCTGGCTTCTGTTAAAATCTAAATGTTATCTCTTGTATACTGATTTCACTCCAAGCAGCAGTTTGAATCTTGCGGATTTTCCCTGTTATAGCATCTCTCATCCATATAGGAAGTATAATTTTACTCATTCTTAGCCTCACGACTGCTACCACACTCTTTTTCTGGTATTGGGAATGGCAGCTACTCTCAGATCAACTCATAATGAGCTGAAGAGGTAATTTTCCCAGGCCATCAATTTCAGTATCTTGTTTCTTTCTATGTCCTTCTTCTAACTTCTTCCCCAGTACTGCACTGAACAGCAATCTGTTCCAAGTCAAATAATTTCTCACTGAGAGATCATTTCTCATCACTTACTGATAAATAGTTCTATTGGGTTTTTTTGTCTGCTTGTATAATTTGCAAATGTTTTCTTCCATTCTTTGGGGAATTCCCCATAAATGAAAAAAAAAATAATAAAGTTTATTTCTCTTTTTTTCAGAGCTAGGAAGGGTCAACATCCTTCCACAGTGAAAACTGAAACCAAGGTTGCCTTCAATAGTGCTGGTTGAAGAACATCAGTTGCGGTCTACAGACAAAGTTCCAGGTTAAGACTGATCCATGTACAAATATGAATTACGTGCAGCTTGTAATATCCTTATCTGGTCCTAACGTACCTAAATCTAGAGGAACTGGTAGCCAAACACAGTATTTGTGAAAGTAGATAATGTTGTTGTGAAGAGCCTTGGACTGAACAGAAGTATGTACCTCATAGATCAGACAAAGTAGGTTATCAACCAAAAGTGCCAGTGGTCATACTTATTTTTAGTGCATTGGTTAGAAGTAACACATGAAGTCTGAAATACATAGACGTTAGAGTCACCTAATCTCTAATTTCTTGGACTACAGAGGCATGGAGTCATAGTCCATGATGTTAAAGAAAATAACTATATAACCAAAATTGTAAGTACAAGATGCAATGAGCCAACAGACAAAACAAGAGTTACAGTAATTATGGTTGCAGCAGAGTGTTGACATCTCTTATTATTCACCTACCTGTTAAGACCACTTCACCTTCCCTATTGGTCAGATCATGACTAAAAGTCTAGTTAAATGTAGGGGAAATCCAAATTTGCAGTACCAGAGAATTGACTAGATGAGATATGTTATCAGCTATGCAAAGCTCCTGAGGCACAAGCCTGGGACAGAGGCCCTTGGACACAGGGTTGACTCAAGAATGAAAAGATAATGGAGTGACAATTAGTACATACCCAGAAGCAACTTAAGTGAACTTATATGTGCTGACAATGTAGTATCAGTGTGACACATCTGGCCTCATTCATTCTCTGCTTTCCCCATGTGCATTTGAGGATAGAGGTAGAAGTTGTCTAAAGCCATAGAAACTGAACAGTAATGAACACTAAAAAAATTAATGGGAAATCCAGTGACAAAAAAGACTTTGCCACAAGTCCTACCCTTGCATCTGGTCCAGAAAATCATCTGTCTGACAACTTATTCCAGTCTTATTTACCCTGCCAGAAAATATGGAGTATACTAAGGCAGAAATTGGCCTCCATCTACCATATTGTGTTGCTGATCTCTGAAGCATGAGGGTTTCAGAATGGTAGACAACTCATTTTTTGGATGATTTCCATACAACACAGAAAGCAGTTTCAACACTTGATTGCCCTTCCCCATACCATAACAATTGCAAAGCATGTCTGGCTCAAGCAGGCTTCTGAAAGCCAGTTAGTAAAAGGCTGTTTTCTCTGGTGCTTCAGAAAGTCCATGTTCCATCACAGAGTGAAGAGCCTGCTGTTTCTTCCCTTGCTGAGGTGGCAGATTTGGGGAACACCCCATGATGCAAAGAGCAGGTTTGCTGAAAAGAGGAGTGGACACTTTGTGGTTAGATACTATCAAGATACAGAATGGTAGTTCTGAATGTTTTCTTTCAATTTTTCTGCTTGTGAGATGGAGTTATAAAGATGAAAGAGAAGAAATTCTAGGCAAAATGTAATCTTTTGTGCAGCTAACAAATCCCAAGTCCTGGTGGACAGTAAAAAAATACTTTTGACAGCCTAGCCCATTATTAGTACATTATTGGCACTGGTAATTTCAGGAAGAGAAGAGAGTCCTTAAATCCAAAGACAAAATTTCATCTGTGTTTGCATTCAAGACATGTATGACTGAGATGCAAGAACCATGAAAAAACCTCTTGTAACTGTTTTACATATATATCTACACATACTAGCTGAAAACCTTAGCTAGATGAAATGACCATTTCTTTCTAGTATTACAGGTTGTAAACTTTCAACTCTAACTTGATGAAATGAGAAGTTCTTCATCAAATGTCTTCTAATGAATAGGTCTTTTATTTATCACTGCCTCTCCCATATGAATCCCACTAGGAGAGAAAAAAGAGCATTTATTTATAATAACTTTATTGGGTATAATTTCCATGATTCTTTGAAAGCTCTGCCTGCTGTTTTCAGGCTGTGCATGTTAAACAGAAGTGCTTACACTTGACCTTGCTCTTGATCCACTCTGTGCGCAGCAGTGCCTTTCTTCTTCTGAAAGATAGGTACAATTTGTGTCCACATAAATTATACTGTACTTGCTATTAACATTCTTTTATCTGGTAAATTACTTACACTGATTATGTTGAAGACTGTTCTATGAGCTGTTGATAATGCGGGTCTATGATTTGGATGTAACATGTCATTCTTCATTTAGGACAAGACTGAAAGGAATTGACAGCTTGCTATAACACAAGCAAAAAATCAGGTTCTGGCCACATGTGGTGAGGAAAGGATCCATGGTAGTATTTGCAGCAGGAAGCATGTTCAGCCTTGGTATCCTGGCTAAATTCCAGCTTCAGTAATTATTCTGTCTAAATCTTCCTGCATTTCCAAGTGGGTGATTATGGTATTTTCATTTATTTCGTGACTCAAATTCATGGAGCACATTAGCATAGACAACCTCCATACTATATTGCATTGGAGAAGTAACAAACAGGAAAAATTATCCATACTTTCTTCCCTTAACAAATAGTTGAGACTGAGATAGACTCATGTGATTTAGCTTACCCAGTCAGCTAGAAGAATAGAAATGCTATGTTACTGAATAACCAAAAGATAGGGAGTCTTGAAATCATTATCTGGAGTAAGTGAGCTGTACATTCAGGGTAAATGTGGCCTATTAGTAGATCAGAATACTGCAGGGCTGCACCTTCTCAAAGAAGGGGGAGAAGATGAGAATGATCTCGCCTTCCATTCATGTAATCCCATCTCTTAAGATCAGGTTCCAAGCAACTGATAATTTGACATTGAATAAATCTCACAGCACATTTATGATGGAGGTACCCAAAGTATAGATAACAAGAATACGTAGTAAATAAGTGGCAAAAAGTGGGAAGAATCCAAATATACTGAGTAAATTGCTCTGCCTTTCTATCTGTTTCTGCACAGTGCAGAGGTCTTTCTTGACGGTTCTCAGCACTCTCACTGATTTAAGAAAAGAAAATAAGAATGATAGTCTTGCAAAGTCTGGCTTCTCTGAGAATCTATCACTGAAAAAATCTCCTGCATTTCATTCACTCAAAGATTACAGTTTCTTCATGTCATAAGGAAAACCTTTAAGATGTTAAAGCCAGATTTCTTCCATGAAGTGTAAACATCTCACATTTTTGTAAGCTGTTTTCTTTTTCTGAGTAGATTTTTTCTAAAGAAATGTAAAAAAAAAAAAAAAAATCATAAATTGACAAAAAAAATGTTTTTAGAAACCGCATTTTGAAACCACTTTTGTTATGATAGTAACATTTTGAAACCATTTTTATTATGATAGTAATAATAAGCCCATACATATAGCCTCTCTGTGTTAAGCTTATTCTTATAAAGCCATATGACAAAACCCAAAATTGCTCTACAAAAAAAAAATCCTTGTTCTTTTTAATTTGGTTCAGCAAAGAAAGATAGCCCCAGAGGGCCAGTCTCATGTTGCTGCACAGATCTGGCAATCAGTGGTTATCCAGTGTTTGGGTCCCAGGAGATGGGAAACAGCTTTGCAGTGCTGAATTTTGTACTGTTATTATTTATAGACTTTCAGTATACTGCAGACATTTGCTTATAATCTTTTCTCTCTGAATGAATTTGTTTATCCATTTGCTAAGGAAAAAATTTTAAAATATCTAAAATATTCAAGATAAAGTGCAGATAACATTCATAAGCCACTGTGGATCGTAACTATTCTTGTATACAGTTGTTATCCTGCTATACTGAAGCCACTGGATGTTTTGCTAGAAATTTTTCAGTTAATGCTGTCATAAGTCATTTTTATGCTATATACAACTCTGCAGAGCACTATGTTACACTCTTCCAGCCGCTTCAGATGAGTAGCCAAGACACCCTCCTTGGTCTATGTAGGTTGAACAGAGCCAGCAGGGTTTGGCCCCTATCCCTGGTGGACCATTCCCAGTATGTCAACATGAGCAATACTTCTATCATTCACATTCAAGAGTTAAGGCAGTGTCTGTGGCCACTTATGTACCCCTATCTACAAAACCTACCCTGCACACCTGTGGTTTGGCACATTTGTGAACCTATTTGCTTTGTTTGCAAATCTGCTCTTCACCTACTCTCTTCCAAGAGCTATGCAGGATTAGTGCTTCCTCCAGTAACTGGGCTAGAGAACTCTCATCCATCTTATGTATGCATATGTGAAGTTGATTAAACCTTAACTTTTGGGGGTAAGGATGTCGATATATGAAGAAAGACTCAAAAAACAATATGCTAACTGACCAATTTTTACTTAGATTTTTTCTGTAAGGGGGAAATCCAAAGTATCTTATTCCTTGTGTGCAGTATACACAGACCACTACTGTATACAGATTCCCACTTCTGTGTATGGCCACTGCATAAAGAAAAGGCAAGAAGGAAGAAGCTGGAAGAGAGATTTGGCTCCAGTTGGCAGCACAGTTCTGCCTCTGCAAATGGAAATACTATGTTAGTCCCCTTCTGGAGCAAGGAAAATTCGAGAGTGTGTGGTTCTAAGCTAAGCTTATCAAAAGCGTACAGACAGAATTGTTTTGATGGGAAACTGGATTCTCAAATATGTATTTTAAAATGTCTTATCATAGATAAAAGGAAAGAAATTAAGCTTCTTTCTAAGAGCTCTGAGAAAACTAAAGTCAAAAATCAAGCTGTGTTCACCCACATTATCAAAGTTTCTGACAAAGAAGAAAATCTGAGTGAGGCAATTCTAGGTTCACTAAGATGCTTCTGAGATAGCACAGCTGTTCCTCTGTCCCACACTGAGTTTTTATTGCAGAGCCACAGTGTAATGTAGCAGATCTTTTAAATGGCATTAAAAAACCCTACTCCTCAAAATAAAAATATGGACAGTCTAGCTAAGAACAAATTATTTTTTTTTCACTTTCATCAGTTAAGATTCCAGGAGTGCATGACACAGAAATAAGTTTATTTTTGTCTGATGATGCTGAAATCCTCATTGGGTTTGCTCTATTAGGTGTGATTGCACACTTAAGCATAGAGTCTTAGCAATAACAAAATCTTGTTTAAAATGTGTGCCCTAAATATATTTTTAAATTATAAAACCCAATTGTTCAGCTCAGGCCAAAGAATGTATGCAGATTATGGATGGTGGAAGTTAAATGAAATTCTCCTGTGCTTGGTATAACACACAGCTAAAGTACTTGTGCCGTCATATATTTCATGTCAGAAAAAGCAGATGAGGCACTTGAGATTATCACATCTGCAGCGAAATACTTGTCTTGAAAAAATACATTCTGAGCTGAAAAAACTACTTTTTTTTCCAGCTTATTAACTTTCATAGTAACTTTTCCATTGTCACTCTTGTAAAGGATATTAACTGATTTAAGTTGCTGCTTAAAACCACAAATACTTTGTAAAGAATATATAGATACATATTTTTATGAACAACCTCTTTGAACCATAACATCTGCTGGGACTTTGAAGCGTCCCAATACCATTATTAGCTGTTACATATAATCAGCCACCCCATTATTTATCTCAGTCAGTGATTACTTATTTTTGGTTCAGAGAGTTTGTGCAAAGATGGATTAAATTTTAATATTAACAGTGTAAATGAGTAGCTAAGAACAACAAAAAAATTCCTTTCTGTCACAACTCGAAAATATTTCCACAGGCATTCATTATTTCCAATAGTAAAAGGGTTTGGTATGTAGCTTTTGCAATGTTTCATGCAACTAGATAACATTTACTTATTCCAGATGTTGCCTGCTATTAAAAACCAGAAACAAAGCAACATTTGAGATTATTATTTTATTTCTGCAACATCTTGCACTGGATATTAAGCTTGCTTCTCCTTCTTACAAATAATGGAATTAGTTCTCTGATATAAAATCATGATGTAAGCCAAAACTATGTAACTGTGTAGTATTTTTATTATTACTACTGTCATAATTTAATGCTCGTGCATGACTGAGAATCGGACTCAGTATAAAGCCATATGCAAAAAGCAATAAGCTATATACAAACAGGAGAAAACCTATTAAAGCTTTTCAAGGTGTGCCTTCTTTAAATGACAGAAGAGGAACTGGTTTTTTTGAAAAAATTGAAAAAAAAATTGAAGAATTGAAAAGAAAAAAGAATTGTTGAACACGTTCTTTGGTGTTACAGCACATCTAGTTCTTTTTTGCTATATGACCATTCTTCCAGGTATTCAGCATGACAGATCAGACAGTTCTAACAGCTGTGAAGCTTCAGCCTAGTGGACAAGTGAAATTGCACAGGATTTGGATACTGCAGAACACATCCCTCCTATCACAACTGTCTCAGCTTCCCCAGGTGCTTCAGTTCATGGTACTTAGCATTGTTATAAAGTTGTAACCAAGAAATACCATAGGTATATGTGCTGCATCTATACTCTAGTGAAGAATTTTTAGAACCTCTTCAGACACTTTTTCAGTTTCCTGAATTTTCTCCCCATCCATTTTCCTTTGGTTGCAATAATTATGTATTATATCCACTGCTTTGGAAAACAATTATGAGAAAAGAAATTCCTTCATTTCTTTTCTTTTTATTGTAATAAAAGGATACTACCCTTCACAGATATGAAACACATAAAGTGAACTTCCACAGGTAATGTTGGCTTTTGCTATTATTCTCAACCTAATGCAGTCAAAAATAGCAGCAGTTCCTTGATCTCTTCTCTTTGTAATCTGCTCTTCTGCCCAATTGCTCTTCCCATTAAGGACATTTTTCTAATAGCAAGTCTAAATGTTTCCTCTCTTAGTTTCAGGCCATTGCTCCTTATTCTACCAGAAAGTATTTATATTCTGTGATCATTTCCCCCTTGAGTCTCTGTGTTTTCTAGGCTGTATAAATATCAGAAGCGACCACACTGCAGGGTGTCGCCACATGTGCTGCGGTACGCCAGGCCTCTAGATGGTTGGTATCATGCAGGGTGTAACACATGCTCCAAGGCAAGCACTATAGGTGTTCCTAGGCTTTTCAGGCTCTTCTTTCACTGAGCCCTCATAAATGCTTGCACTTTGAGGAGCAGGATTTTTTTATGCTTGTCAGGGAAAAAAAAAAAACAAAACACCAAAATGGAAAGAATTAATTCCCTTTCAAAGATGCACAAAGGAAAAACAAGCAAACAAAGTGAAAAAAAACCCCAAATCTTAGCATTTCTCTGTTAGTCTAGTTCAGCAAGTCAAAAATAACATCATTGTGTGATCTCCAAGCCCACACAGTCTTAATAAAACTCTATATACTTTATGGTGTCATTTCTCTACACTGAATATTTTATCTTAAATCTCCTAGCTTAGCTAATGTCAGGAAGCTCTGCTAGACTTTCCACACCTCTTCATTCTACTCAGACCTTTACCTCTGACACACCAGTTCTGGTCTCCCAGGCTATATAGATGGGATGCTCTCCTTCGTCCTGCCCCTGAATTCATTATGAAGTCTCAGGCATGCTTTCTGTCCTAAAACTTAGCCCCAGACTCCCTTACTTTCTTAGTCAAAGTCTACCCCAAGACCTGCCAGTTGAAACTTTCAGATTCTTACCTCATTTTATTTCCTATTTACCATCCTAGTCTAGGCCTTGTCCTTTCTCCTGTGCCACTCGGGTGTCTTTCGCTTCTGTGCATGGGAAGCTTTGAAAGGGCAAGAGTGGATGTGGCTGACCTCATTTCTTGTATCACAGGATCCAGGAAGAACATCTGGAAAAGGTTAGAGCACACTTACTGTAGACAGTCCCTTCTGTGAATGCAACAGCCAGTCCAATAACTATGCAAATAGCATACAAAGACTTGACATTTTCTAAAGACTCGTAATGGGGCAGTTACTGTGCAAGAATGACAAAAGACACATCCCTGAAAGACAATATTGAAGTGCTGCATCAAGTCCCTGTTCCTAACCATTTTTCCCTAATCTAATTTTTGAAGCAATTTTTTGAAATGGTTTTTGCAATGAGCAACCAAAGAAATCCCACCTCCTCACAGTTCTCCATGGTGAATGTATTTGGTTGAAAGTTTAGTGAACTTGCACACAACTGATAGCAGAGTCTTTATACCAGGGTGTTTCATCATTCCTCACTAGAGGCTAACCTATAAAATTCTATAGTATCTTCCTCATTCTTTTTAGGGCCCAATTCTACTTATACTAGAACCTTTGGCAGAAATTACTATTAGATTCCAAAAAACATTTTTTATATATATGTATGCATATATATATATTTGACATATCCTATTTGATATGTCTTTTGGAATCTAGTCACTTGGAGGTGAGTGGAAAGTTTGATTTGGGCTGTCTGCCATTTCAGTATCATGATCTTGCATTCTTGGAGAATTCCAGCTGTAGGTAGCATATCTTTTAAAGAGTTGGTGCTGCTAGGTGGGTTTCCTATCTTACTTGTTCAGAAACCTATATATGCTTATGTAGCTAGCATCTAGGAAAGCTTGCATGCATAAACTAGTTAAGCATCCAGCTAGCATCTAGATATGCTTGTATGCATATTGCTAGATATGCAATAGGCAGATAAGCTATATAAACCTCAACACAGATATGACCACACCCTCATCTGTATGTAAAGTATGTATTGATGTACGTATGTACATACCCTGTCCTTCTGCCTTTGAAATGCTCTTTCCAGCTCTCACACTTACTTCAGCATCCTGCAGAAGGGATACTAAGATCCCATCTTTCTGCTTCCAGAAGTAAATCCTTCCAACTTCAGCTCCAGTTTCCGGGAGACTGTTGTGGCACCAGACTGCTGAACCATCAGTCTGAACACAGAGGGTAAGGTCCTTGCTCCCAGTAGAGCCCGATTTCATTTACAGGAGAAGTGCCGCTCTCCTTGACTTATTTGGGGCAGCTTTACTTCCTTCACAATTTCACTATCCTTGGCAAAAAAAATCCTGCCACAGCAGATATTTATGGATTTGTGCTAATGACCCCCTTGGCAGCTTTATGCAGCCTTGGAAATTGTCAGAGAGGAACCATTGAGGTCCTGACCAAAAATCAGATGATTAGATAGCAAACACAAACAAGATTGTTAGAGGCAAAAAAGAAAAAAAGCATACCCAGAATCAGGTGTTGGAAGGTACCCAGCAATTACCTGGCCAGCCTGAGCATCAGCAGCCTAGACCAGGAAGCACCTGTGCTAGAGACACTGTCAGGAAGCAGAGTCCTGAAATCTGTATCTTTAAACAGGCATATGCCTATGCCTTCTAAGATTTGTATTCTTTTCTGAACAGGTCCAGAGAACTGATGAATATAAAGGATCACAAGACCAGTGCTTTCAAAGCTGTTCCATGAGGTAGCTGGAAATTTGGATTCAATAGACATTTGAAGTCAGTCAGGCTTAATTAACATCTTGGGTAAAAATCAGAGGTTGAACTTCATGGTAGACATGAGAGTTTTGGCTTAAGAATAGGAAGTAGTCAAGAGGATTGAGGCTAGCCATTGGAGAGTATTTTCTCCTTAAACAAAGCTATTACTTGTTTGTACTGAATCCATGTTTGAGTTCAGCCCTCTATCTATGCAGATATTATAAAATATGGAAACAATTAGGGATAATGGTACAGTCTTTGGGTGAGGGGATAGTGTTTGGTCCCTAAGGTGATGAATAACTAAGGGCTTAACCAAATGAAGAACACATAGGAGTATTGTAAACTGTTAACTTGCCTTTGTCTTCCCTAATTAAAAATTAATACGTTGACCTCTTGCTAAAAACAATGTTTAAGTGTTGCAGGACTGTTAGGATGTAATGATCTAAGCTACTCCTATCCAATAGTACATCAAAGTAATCTGAAAAAAAAACCTCGTGAATTTTACTTTTCCCTCCCTAAGCAAACGAAGAAGAGGCTCTGACTTCTTCACTGCAAAACCAGCTGTGACAGTTTAGGTTGTTGCCACCCAGCTCTTTCCTCATATACTTCTTACCTTTAGTCCTTTCCAGACATTATAAACATTCCCATAACTGCAAAACACACCCCCAAAAAAACCTGTGCATACTGTTTATATGATCTTGAGGTCCTTTCCACCCCTAACTATTCTATGATTCTATGATTCTATGTATAATGTCATATAAGAACAAAGCTGCTCCAATTGTCATCTTGTGCACAGTTCACCTTCACAGTTCACAGACACAGCCATCTGATGCCTAAGATGGCCAAGACCTCTACATGGGGCTAGCAAACATGATACAGAACTAGAGGAGATCTGCACCTTTCTGAAGTGGGGGCCAAGGGACATACATGATAGTGTCTCAGATTACACTAAATTCTTATGTATTGAAAACAGAATCAAGCCTGTCATGTCCCAGTAAAAAGCCACTTCAGATCATCTTGTCCAGAAGGGTGAATTAACACAGAGATATTCACTACCCACATTGGGTTGACCACAGCCAGCTAAGGTATTTTTGTCTCCTTCCTTTTGGTGCTGAAATAAAAAAAAAAAAAACAAAAAAACAGTATTACTTTAACCTGTTATTTAACATTTCTTGAACCTGCTTCTTCTTAGTTTACACATACTGCTATGTAAATGTATCAGATAAATGTAGGAGAAAGAGAGGGCATTGCACAAAGCTCTTACTCAAAAAAGGACCAGAGGAACTATACAAATCTTTCTCAGTTGCCTCCTGATTATTCAGAACTTAGCCTTATCATTCAGCCCTTCATAAACTGCGGGTCTTGTCACTGAGCTATTATGCAAACACTATTGGTACATTTATGTCTTAATTATTGATGGGATTTCCTTTAATCCCTTGGTCTGAAAACTTTTTTCCGCATAGCTATTTCAAGATAAGTAGCCATTGAAGACAAAGGCAGTGCAAGTATGCCTGTTTTGAAGAATATGACATTGTCACTAACATAAGTCAGACAAAATATGCAGACCTCACCTTTAGTAAGATTTTATAAGATTTCTCCCAAGCTAGCCATTGCAATATAAGAAATCAAAACAAACTCATCTTTAAGAACAAAGAAGCCTTCATCTTCATTTTCCTGAGAATATCTCCCTTGCTATGTGACAAACAATGGTTCCTACATACAGGAAATCTTTAGATGCCTTACAGAAATTTTCTTTTTTTAAACATTTACTGACCCATGACAGCTGGTCATGGAATTCCCTGGTTTTCCCAATGTAAATTCCTATTGCAGAAGAAATATTTTGACAGCAAAAATCCCCACAGTAGGGATAAATAAGTATCTATGAACATAACCTTGCAAAAAATAAATCTGTCAAATTATTCATCAGCTAACACAGCAGAGCCAGTAACTGAATATGGTTTTCTTAAATTCCCTAATGTTTTTTAAAGAAAAATATCAGTTTCAGCATATAATGCATATAAGCAGTTGTTAAAGCAATCTGCATAAATTACTTGTAAAGTAGCTGGAAAAAGAGTAAGGCTTTTTTGCAATGCCAGATTATTTCCAACAAACAACTGTACTTTGTACCGGTACAATAAAAACTGCAGTAATACACAAAAATGGTATTTTAACCACATAGGTTAGATTACTTTAACAAAATGCTAAGTTCATGCAAATTCCACTTATCACTTATGAAAAAATTTGTATTGCCATGGAAAAGCATTACAGAAATGAATAGTTCTTTAGAAATGTAATGAAATGTAGATACCAGAATACAATAATGAAAATAGGGTTTAATAGAGGATGATATGTTTTCTATTCAAATTCTAACGAAAGCTCCCATAAGGACTTAATAGGCTACTGAAGTATCACTGCCATCTTACTGGAGTTTCAGCTATGCGTGTGGTCAGCAACACCAAGGACATGAGCATTCCTAGAGCTCTTTAACACACCATTGGTCTCTCAACTCAGTCCAGGACTGTAGTGGTGTATACTGTAGATCTAGTTGAACATAGGAGTCAAGACCACACAGGTGCAAAACATTAAACATTGCACCCAATCACTATCTGTTTCTCATCGCTGAAGGAGTCAAGAGACAGCTGTGATATAACTGTTTACACTCTATACATCTAGATTTCAGTAAAATGCCCTATGCTATTGTACACCTTCCACGTGTGATTTGTTGGAGGATGAGACAAGCAGTGGAAACAGCCCTGTTCATGGTACTGCTCCTTACTGCTGGGCTCCTTACTTTTCTCTTGTTTGTGTGAAGGAGCCATTGCCCTTAGCAACATTACCATTAGACCCAGGGAAATAGACCTCAAAAGCTGAGTACCTAAAATGGATCCTGATTCCATACAGAGTCACCAAAATAAAGGTGTGATTCTCAGTTATGCTAAGCACCAATGGCTCCAACATCTGAAATACCCTGCAGTGGAAAGTTTGTCCTAAATCCATCTGGTCTGTGAAATGAGAAAAAAAAAATTTTTAACCTGTTTATAATGTTTAATACTCTAATTGCATTATCTCTTTTCCAAGAAATAGATGGCTACATCTCATACTGCCAGTTTTACCTAAAAAAAGGCGTTAGAGCTATTACTTTTTAAGCTTATACCTCAGAAAAAAATCTGCCTTTTTTTCCCCCCCGCCCCCAAGTTACACTGAACACTGTTAGTCTGCAGTATCCTGCCAGCCTCTGGGCCTTCCTCAGCACTTCTTCTTCATTTTCCCCATTGACTGCAGTGGCAGTTTTGGGCTGTTCTAAATTAAGTGTAAACATTCAGGAAACAGACCTAGACAGCATCGTGTGTGGCTCATATGAAGCCATCTGCTCCATGTGCAGCCATAAGTTAAAAATGAAAATAAACCCACCAACAACAAACCCAGAGTGTTTTAGGAAGTATTAAGAGATGGAATGGAAGACACTTTATAGATGACATTTATCATATGGTCCTATAAATCAATAGCTACCCTTCAGTTTTGATCTTGCTTATTGTCTGTCAGCACTTCCCACAAAACAGAGCAGAAAAACAATAAACTGAAAGGACTTACAGGCAAGTGATCACAAGCCAGGAAATAATTCCACATGTGGAGAGATTGGGTCTGTTTATGAGGAAGATGAATAAGAGGTGACATGATATAATTATCATAATATCATCTTAGTGTAAAGCCTATCAGTCAGTTACTCCTTATTGCTAGGTGACAAGATTGAGGAGACACCCTATGAAATAAAATGAACACAGTTAAGATGGCTGGCAGTGTTTCTCTATTGTCTAGCTATTCTTTGGATCTCTAGGTCAGAAAATACTATTGATGTAAATGCTTTGTGAAAATCAAAGGGGATTTATAAATGCATAGAAATGTTAACACTTCCTACTAATCTGTTACAATGAAAGTTGGTAAGGAACCAACCAACCCTCACTTTATTATTATAATAACCAGCACACATGGGCTGTGAGGCCAGTTGTCTGGTATGACTATGTGTAGTCTGGCAGTTTTTAAACTAAGTTCCCCTTCGCTCTGGAGTGAAAATACATTAGTGAGGTTGGGCATTTTGCCACATCTAAGCATGTCTTGAAAACTGTTAACCATCCTGATCTGACATCCCTAGACTTTACTCTATACAACTTGTAGTAAGCTTTCCTGCAGTTAGGAAAAACTCTGCCCACATTATCAAAGATGCATTCCCTCTAAAGGGAGGTATGCCTAGAGCAATGTTTGCACTCCCCCACAGTCAGACACATCAAAGAAGCTATTTTAGCTTCAGTTAAGCCAACTGACAAAGGTGACCACTGCTGCCAAGTGGCCTTGTCCTTGTGCTAACGTATTTGGTGGTTGCCTCAGGAGATTTCCATACCACTAACATTCATGTGGAAGAAGCTTACAGTTAACTGGACTACATATGTATTTCCATGTGCAGACAAGCATATCCAATAAATAAAGGCTGCAAACAGGAATTATAGTTGGTTTATCTGCTTCAGGAGGTCTTGCTTCTCAATTTGCTTTGTGATGTTAGCATCAGGTAACAAAAATTCAGCCATGACATGATGATATGAGAAGTGACTCCCAGAGCGCGTATATTTTTCCTTCTTTTATTTCTTGAATAATGTTTTTAGTATGCATTTTTCTTCTAAATCTTATTTCAGGAATTAAATAAGGGGATCACATAAAGAAATATGCACATTATATTACGTGTGATGACGTTTTAATTCCACATTAGAATGTGGTGCAAGAGGGTTTTTTTATTTATTCATTTCTGCATTCCTGCAAATACAGCGATCTCACTTCCACTGATTCTGTGCAAACATACTTGCTTCATCAGGAGTTAAAAGCTGTCCATATGCCTATTGCCTTGTACCCGAAGTCTGGCTGAGTAGCGAACTGCACAAGAAAAAAACCAATATATTGAAATATCTGTTTCACAGCCATGAACATCTGTTTCCTCTTCAAAAGTAACATAGTGTAATCTGGATATATATTCCCAGAGTGGAACTTTGGTAATTCAGATTAGAAGCAATTCTTGATGTTTTAAGGAGCCTGTTTATTACAAAAACAATTACACAACCCACCAGCACAGTACACAGAAAGGGAGAAGTAGAAGTTTATTTATCAAGAAG
Source organism: Psittacus erithacus (assembly GCA_009867235.2). Taxonomy (NCBI): domain Eukaryota; kingdom Metazoa; phylum Chordata; class Aves; order Psittaciformes; family Psittacidae; genus Psittacus; species Psittacus erithacus. The sequence continues at coordinate 19,169 of WYDI02013487.1, forward strand.
CCTCCTGGCAGATGCCAGCACAACTGGGGCAGCTAAATTGGCTTGTATCAATAACCTTTCAGCCAGCTTGTAAAAAACCTTCTGGGTCTAAGCCCTCTGCATATTTAAGCATCCTAACCACTCCGACACTTCCTGTGTGGCTTACTTGTTCATCCACTTTTCCCCCCAAGATTTTATTATCTTTCATAAATACTCATTATTGCTTTATCTCCTGTATGTGGAGGTTTGAGATCAGAAAATAATTTTAATTTCATTCCTACTTCCCATGAAGTTGAGTCTCTTTTGAACAATGCATTGAATAATCTTTGCATTCCTTGGTCTGAATCCCTGTGCACATGCATTGATCTGTCTCCAGGTTTTAATACAAGAATTGCAAGTTTAGCATTTTTGCATGTGGACAGGAATGCCTTGAGCTTCCTGACTTGGAATAAGGTCTCTGACTTCCCTCATACTTCCTTTTGTCCCTTTCTCCATACCTGAGAGTGACAGGCGCAAATTGCCGCCATAATTTCCAGTCTGAGTTTCATTCAAATTGGTGTATTACCTTCGGATGGCTTATTGCACAATCATTGTCTGGTAGGGTTCATACCCAGGGAAAATCTTTGCTCTAAACTTTAATTTTTTAAACTTCACTGATACTATGTCTAAGTAGATTTAAGCCATAATATTTAATTAAAGGATAATATAAATATATGTCAGGTTGCATTTTTACAAATACTGTAATGTCTGAAGAGCATCATGCATCAGACCAACCCTGTGCAGAAGGACTTGGGGGTGTTGGTTGATGAGAACCTGAATATGACCTGGCAGCGTGCACCCAGAAAGCCAACCATATCCTGGGCTGCATCGAAAGAAGCACTACCAGCCAGTCAAAGGAAGTGATCCTGCCCCTCTACTCTGCTCTCATGAGACCTCACTTGGAGTATTGTGTACAATGCTGGTGTCCTTAACATAAAAAGGACACGGAACTGTTGGAACAAGTCCAGAGGAGGGCCACAAGGATGATCAGGGGGCTGGAGAACCTTCTGTATGAAGACAAGCTGAGAAAGTTGGGGCTGTTCAGCCTGTAGAAGAGAAGCAGTCTTCTAGTATCTGAAGGAGGCTATAAGGATGCTGGGGAGGGACTCTTCATCAGGGACTGTAGGGATAGGACAAGGGGTAATGAGTTTAAACTTAAGCAGGGGAAGTTTAGGTTAGATATAAGGAAGAAGTTCTTTACTTCGAGGGTGGTGAGGCACTGGAATGGGTTGCCCATGGAAGTTGTGAACACTCCATCCTCCATCCTTGGCAGTGGTCAAGGCCCAGCTGGACAGAGCCTTGGGTGACAGGGTCTTGGGTGAGGTGTCCCTGCCCATGGCAGGGGGGTTGGAACTAGATGATCTTAAGGTCCTTTCCAACCCAAACCATTCTATGATTCTATGATCCCATAAGCAGTATCTTTAAAAGAAGCCCAACTTGCATCAGCAATTAAAAATAAGAATTTTAAGATATTCATTTATTCCCATATTAATGTACACTGTTTCAGCACTGGTATATTATTTATGAATGGGCTTTTGATTTAATATTGTTACTAATTAACATTAAAAATACATGAAAACTCAGCTTTTTGACTCAGATTTGTTTAAATTGTCTCTTTTCATTTGCCTAAAGTTAATAACATGATAAATGTTTGGCAGCCTAGAAAGTAATAGTTTATTACACAAAAGGCCAAAGCGTGTTCAGTTACAACTGCAAATAGCCTATTAGTCTAAAGTGCAGTAGTGGAGTTGCAGCTGAGAAAAGTTTTAAACTGTACGAAATTCTGCAAGATAATTTTCCTGTTATTATGAAGTATAAAATGGCAATATTTTTACTGAACCTTGTAAAAAGATTGTACTGAATCAGAGTTCCTCTGAATATTCATCCATAAACCAGCCCTTTATTTCGTAGCGATACTGGTCAGCTGCGCTTTCAAGCATATAAAATTAGGCGTGGCTACTCACTGTCCTAGGCAACCAGGCATCTCATTTATCATGACTTCTCATCATAGGTAAAAACATTGAAAATTATGGTTAATACTATTTCATATAGTGAATGAGCCTGATTAGGACAGAAGGAAAGCAGTAATAAAAGTAAAGTTGTGCTTATTTTTTCAGTAATGTTTAGATGTAAAGTAACTCAAAACCAGAAAATTCTAAGCATGGGTAAATATAGACAAGTAGAACTAGTCTAAAAATCAAGTAAAGAATTACAGTTCAAAACCAAACACATAGAATATTCAATAGCAGAATAAATACAATGCTTTTGGCTATTTTCTCTGAGTAGCACTGCTGTTTTATTCCAGTTAGGAAAACTTCAAAAATGGAAACTCTTTCCTCCACAAGACAATAATTAGATGTATTTATTTATTGAGTGAGCAAGGACCTGGTGACTTAGTCAAAGTAGCAAAGTGAATGAGACTCATAAGGAGTACAAACTAATATGCTTAATTTGGCAGATATTTTAAATTTTAATCCATCATGTTTGCATTTTAGAAATTTTCTCTATGCAAGCATCCCACTCCAGCTTGCAGTTCTGTCACAATTTAGACAGTGTTCAACCTGATAGGAAAAAAAGGTGCTACAGGAAATGGTTGTCATGATTTAGTAAGCCATTGACTTCCCTTGAAGCCAACACAAAGTAAGGCCCCAAGTAAGGGGAAAGTGATACTGAGCCCGTCTATTTTTTCACAGTATAAAGCAAGAAAGCAACACAGAGATTTCTGAGACAACAGCCTAGCTTAACACAGGGTCATATTCCTTGCTGTCTTTCTTGTAAATGGTAAGAGCCTAATTGTTCTTCTTGATGCAATTACATCTTTAAGCTCAAATGCATGGAAAGTAATTTTGTCACTTTAGTGGACCTTAGTCATGCTCATTTTGGCTGAACCACATTCAGTACTACCTCATGAGCATGTGTCTGCATTATGAATCTGTCTCTGGAGATTTTGGTTTTGGTCCTTCTCTAGGTATAAAAATTCAAAATCTCAGTTTAACGGTAAATGGCACGGTATTGTGCTGTAAACAGTGTGTAAACATATCTCACTTTGTGAGTGCATTTACAATGCAACTAGTTAGGAGATAAAGGAAACCAGGCATTGCAAAGGCTGAATGGAGTTCAACTATGCAAAGCCTTGCAAACAACAGCTGAAGACAATGTTCTGATCTATGGAGCATTAATTTGGAGGGAGCCTCTTGATTTCAAGTCGGCTGAAATTTTAAAGTACCCTGAAAGATTAAATGCACTGCCCTAAAATTAGTTAAAGAAAATTAAAGAAACTTGGGAAGGGAAGGGAAGGGAAGGGAAGGGAAGGGAAGGGAAGGGAAGGGAAGGGAAGGGAAGGGGAGGGAAGGGAAGG